>JABUQX010050543.1:22500-41987 GCA_015478945.1 Trachelipus rathkii
TTATAAATGAGTTATTTTCGGAACAAAGATTTTTGAAGTTCATGTATTCTCTCGCTATACAGGTATATAGGAGGATTGTATAGACGCACGAAATTACTATATATTAGCTTTAGTTGGTTTATTTTATTAGGTACAGATTACTAAGTACTCCTATTCTGTACAGGGTTATATCAATTATTACTATCCGTACTTAAGATACTATTACAGTTATATATGTCTAGATTATAAGTCAATACATAAAACATGGCTCAAATGTAAAATAGCCTAGCAAAGACTTAGGCTATCGTAGACTAAGAGTAAGTCGAGATAAAGATAGAGATAGTAAGAGAGAGAGAGAGAGAGAGATGAAGAGAGAGAGAGAGTAGAGAGAGATGAGAGTTATACAAAGAAATTACAAATATGCTGTTTAGTAGTTGTGACTTAGTTCTGAAATTTTTTGGGGGCTGCAGTTCTCAGCAGTGCTTTGGACGAGCCCGCCACTGGTCTTGAGTGACGCTAATAGGTCACTTACTATGAGGGGATGATTAGTTACCAGTAGCTAATAATGTAAAGTTATTATAAGCTAGTAAGTTCTGGTACTGGAATAAGAGTTGATTAACAGTACCCACAAAAGGTTACAATGTGATCTTAGTATGGACAATCTCATATATTAGGGCTATTATGATAGGTAGTGAGATAGAAATTGATAAAATTAGAGGAATGAATGTTATATTAGAGAAGTTGTGATTGGATAGTTGACGATAATAGGTAAATGAGAGAATAATGAAGTATACGTATTGAAGTATGGTTTGTTCATTACGTGAAAGGGGTCATGCTATATAATGTACGGTTTGGTTATAAGTGACGGATAAGATGGTGAGAGTAGTGTATGGGATATGCGATACCTGAGGTATAGGGTAGAACCGAATTAGAAATAAAAGCTAGGATTGATCAGTAAAGATAATTGAATCTGGAGGAGTAGGAAATAGTGGGTATTGTGCAGTAGAGAAGAAGAAAGGTGCATACTAGGGTAAATGAGCTGAGGGTTTTTGTAAAAAGGGGTTTATAGCTGTATACGCCTCACTTGGCCTAAGGTGATGACCCACCACATTGTACAGATGTACATATATGTGAGTGAGATCTACGTCGCGGTACCCGTGGAAGCTGTAGGGTTAGGATTTATTCTGAAAATTGTACCTAGTATCTCACTAAATATAGGTTAATTATAAGGTATATATATCTATCGGGATGGTAATGAGCTGTGGCTTTCTTTTCGTAATCATTGAGTATATTAGTTATCTTTTACTCTACACCTATCTTTGCCCCCTTTCCCTGTTATCCCCTGTGGCTGCAGTACTCACCCCTTACCCTAAGTGGAAATCTATGCTCCGCCCCATGTAATAGTAATCACCTACTATATGCAGCACGCCTTTGATCCACACCACCGAGTCACGTTCGGCGAAAAGGAAACTCGTACTATCTATATATATAGTATCTAAGACTATAAGTATCTTATATACCTTATATTATCACATATATATCCACAACGATTTAATTGCTATATATATATATATATATATATATACTAAAGCTCCTCACTATAACTTACCTCACTGCCATATTTACAATACATAACTTATAATATATCCTAACCACCTATTAATCATTCACTTATGCATCATCTCAGGTCATCCCCTCTAAATCATCTCACTACATATAAACTAAATTAATTATTATTACATTCACAGACATCATAGCCTATCGTAATATTATAATGGTCCTCAGATATTTTGAGAAAGATAATTATTATTATTTGATTATCCTTATTAATGTAGAGTAATAACATAGAGTCTAGACAATACTATTATCATGAAACTATACTTGCACGTACGATAGCGCTACAGCTAGATGATCACTTGCTTTTTATATGATAGTAGCTTCGCTTAGTCACTGCACGGATTGATATTGAGGATTATGATAGTATGCGCGTAGAATGCGAGAGAGAGTTATTGTATAAACTCATAATATTTCAAATATTATATAACATACTTATTTATATTTTGTGAAATTATTTTCAAATTTTAACTTAATTTCCAATTATTATATATTTATAGAGATAATAATACGCTCACATAATTTATAGAGTTTGGACCATTAAAATTCTATAATTTTTATTTCGATTACTGATATAATCTATTAAAAATCAAGATAGCAGATTTTAATTACGAGTCATAAAACGCTATTTTCGAGATATCGATTATTTTTAATTACTATTGGATTCGAGGTGAGAGCCACTTTATTTCTGATAATTTTTAGAGTTAATGAATATGAGTGTCGCTGAGCACGCGGTGAGAGCGAAGGTGTCAACTCATAAATGCACCAGCACCAAACGCTACCTTTATATCCACTATACGCGTCCGACTCTTACTAATAGAGCAGTTTACATAATGAGATATATAATATTTATATTTTTTTATGCTTCGAATTATTAGGCTAATATCCAAATATAGGAATGAGTTGTGCTTTGAGGAATAGCTATCAATTTGACTGCCTTTTTCTGACTGAGAGTCTGTTTCTCTTTACATCATATATTAGCCAGCCCAGCATTGCTAATTACTCTCTCACTTGGAATATATGCTCTTGGGAAAGAGATCCAATTATATTTCCTTAGCACTGAATACTTCATGGATGAGGTTAATACATTATTGCTTAACTTTTCAGCAACTGATAGGTGTCATAATTTGTTACCTATGTACGTTATTATTATCTTGGTGATATAATGTTTATCAATCATATGCTCTCACATACATCTATTAGATAATGCGTGTGTTTCTTATATCATCATATCTAGTGACTATGTATAAATTTTTCAAGTGAATCTGTTATTGATTTACTTGATAGGTTCATGGTTTTGAGTATATTTCTTTTTTTTCCTATTTAATATGGATTCGCGAATTAATAGACTCATGTATTTAGGATGAGATGATTATTTTCACGTGAGCATACACAATAAGTGCCGATTTACTTGATCTAGATATTGATGTCACACGGAAATTATCACTAGTTTGTGCCTATCTAACTCTTACGTGATGATATAGAATATGAAGTATTTTAATTTAACTCACAATAGTAACCAAAAGCCTGTATATATATCTCTATGAATTTATAGTAGTAATTATTAACATCTTTTCGATGTACTATATTTTAAATGTCGAGATCATACTCATTTTGCATGATAGTATATATGATATCCCAACATGACTGTCGATTTAGAGATAATATGTACGTATTATATATACGGCTTAACAGAAGAACATTAATAATGCTATGTAGACGCGACATCTGATCTTTTGGATAAATATATCTGAAGTACAAATAGGATTAGAGAAGGGGACAATACAATTAGAGATATTGTTATAGTTTTGTGAGAATATGATAGCTCATATTTCACCCATTTAGTAGAACACATGTATTAAGAATGAGGTAATATACAGATGAATTGTCAATAAGACAGAGAAGACAGAACTTAGAGTTCTTGAGGCAATACCATTACTGTCCGAATATAGAGAAGCTGGTCATTCTCCTTATTGCACTGCATGACAGTCTGCTTGTACACTATGTACTTTGATACAGTAATTAGATTCTATAAGATATATATGATCCAAACCAGAATTATGCTGAGATGTGCGCTATACATCATCTTTAGTATGCAGGCTCAATCACTGTCTCTATCGTGATCCGAATCGGTTTGTCAAACATAGCACATTCTTTATTGCGTGAAGACTCGTCTAGATCCTCATAAAATAGTCGTACTCGGTTGTAGATGACTTCCAGTACTGCAGGGAATTGACGGAGGGAACTCACGGAATGCTGCAGGACGTTTGTGAAAGCATGTTGCGGGCATGACTCGTTGTAATTAGTAATTGTGTGATGGCCTACAACGTGCTCACGTCCGCATCCAAGCGATAGGTAGCTTGGGTCTCAGGCATAGGGGTCTGTCGTGATATTGGATTTGTTAAGTATTAGTCTGACCTTAATACTAACTCATAGATTTTATTTATATCATATTTTTTTCCAATTCTTGCATATACATAAATATATATTTGAAAATTGAATACATTATTAGTATTACTATTAGTAAGAGTATATATTATATTTATATTATTAATTATATACAGTGGCATACTGTAATTAGTATATTAGTATGATTCTCTGAACATTATATGATTGGCATAATACTGAAATATTATGATTCGTTTTCACTTTCTAAATCGATGTAGAGCAAACCCCACAGACCTGCTCCAGTAGATATGGATGGATTTAAAAGCCAACAACACCGTTGGACAAAAGGTTCCATCCAAGTTTGTAATTGCATAAGTACACTTCTGCTCCTCATTTTTTGAAATGAATCTAGGACATGTATTACGGGATTTCGCTTTAGAAGATTCTATTTATATGTTATAACAAACCAGACAAGTGAAATTGACTGAGGATGCAAAAATAAATTTATGTTTAAGTTTGTTCACTATAAAAAATTTATTTTATATATATATTTAATATTTTATTTATTATCTAATGTTATTTATATAACCAGGATATGTTAATGAAATAAAAGAAATTGATAATATATTGCATTCGCTATGAATTGGTAAAAATTTTAATGTGATATTGTTTCATAATAAATAAGGTGTTGAGACTTATATAGTAATTCAGTTAAATCGGTTCGAAATTTGGCTTGATAATATGAGTCCACGATGGTGAGGATCGCATTAGACTCAGATAATAAATAGTAAATCGGGACTATGTAGAGTGGTAGTCAAACAACTACGGTTGAAATACATAGTTCTAGAATATAGGTAGAACTCTAGTGAACTTATTGACTAAATAGAACATGAAATACGTAAGATCATATCTATTATATATATGAGTAGAGAGCTAATACTTCTTCGTGTGAGTATCACGTTTAGTACAGTGTGATCATATGTATCGAAAATGAAGACATAAGTCGCTGCTATCAGAGGTCATGTATTGGGCTCGTAACTGAGTACTGGCGCTCTAAGTAGCTGGGATACTGCTCAAAATATTACTTATGTTGCTGTATTTTAATCTTCTCATTATAGTTAATGGTACTCTATTCTTAATTTGGGTATTGAATCTAGTTTTAGGTCTAGAACATAAAATATAAGAAACACGACATAAGTGATGTAGGTGATAATGATTTTACGAATTGGTATTTTGTTCAACATTACATATATCAGTGGGATACTTAGTATGACAGTCGTAAGCAAGGACATAGAAGAAGTATTGCTCACTCTTGACCTGTCGCTTATCTTAGTAACTTGAGAGATTAGTAGTGACTTGGATAGTTAAAGTCTGTCACACTGTCATAGGGGTGCCGGGTAAGATGAGGCTGCGTGGCCATGGGATCTAAGATCACAGCGTGGAAATAAGTCTCTTCTGGTCCGATTTGCTGAGCATTATCTTGGGTGAAGGAGCATGTGTAACAGCTATCAAAACACTATATTAAATGAGATGCCAGACATAGCTGTACCAAGCATGCTATGTATAGACTAACAGATGCTATTTGAAGGAGTCGCAAGATAAGAATAGTCATAGTATCTTATGGCTAGGATCTTCAATTAATCTTTAAAACACCTTAGAGTTTTTTGAGAGTAAATGTATTCATAACATTTTAATAATATAGAGCTATGAGATACTTAACGATAGTAGTGATCGTAGGAATTATTGATAGGTGTTATATATTATGGAGACTGAGAGTTTAATTTTAATTAGGTATTAGCATTCAGCTATTATGATCTTCGGCTAAATATTATATTTCATTTATTATTATCCTACATCGCTATCTCTAGAATATACTTTACGCATTTAAATTGTTATGTGCATTGTTAATAGATAGTCATTTATATTGGTTTTATCACCTGTAAATATATATAGTTATTTTCTTTAATGGGCAACAACTCTCCAATCTGACGCTCTCAAGTGGAACGTTGTGTGTATGGTTATTTTATGATTTATTAATCAATGTGAGTGCTGGTTAGTTTGTACAAGTCAGTTTCTGGTATATGTGTACTGGCATTTTATAGGTGCCCTAATTAAAGGAATATCATACTATTGTTAAGGTTTTTACGGTAATCTTGTTCACACAATGATTTATGTATTTCTAACACTTATGCTTGTCTCAAATTTTATGGCTAGGTAGGATCACACCATACTGTAAACTGGCACGCCTTAGCCTATTTTGCTTGAGCTGATCGAGTGCTGAATCCGCGAGGTAAGTGAGATCTCAATGCAGGTATAGACATCTTGAATGATCTATAACCTCATGAAATAAATTCTGATGACAGAGGTTACATACATGACCGAAGAAGCTCTTGAGAACTCGAAGTAGAGCTCTAATGCATTCGCTCAGCAAATTCTAATTGCTATCTCATCGAGACAAATGGGGCTACACGTTTGAGATACACATCATTACAAGGACTATTCGTTTCTTTCACTTTGAGTTAGCTAATAAGATTGACTAAACGCGTTCTCCATGTTATATTTATATTATTAAAGAGTTTACATATAATGTTGCTGGAGCTGAATGCATAACCATAAACTTATAAGTGGACGTAAAATAACAACCTATCTTTAGCTTACGTGCTCTAGATATTGTCTTTAATGCAGGTACTTCATGCACTGTCTAATAATTAGAAGTAGATTGATGTCAAGCACCATGACATTGTTAGAGATTAACTACAAGAAGGCTATCCTAGCCCTGGAATTCCTCCTCAGAAATAAACTAATGTGGAGAGTGTCCGATAAATGAAGGGTCCCTCGAGCTCTGTGTTTTAACTGTTGACCTGATGGTGAAGTTGTAGATGAAGAAGGTCACGACGAAACTTCCGTATATCGTCTGATGTTAAGAAGGTTTACATAATTTTTAACATCTACATATTCAATACAGAGTCCGATAGCTTAGGTTTTCAAAGGTTGATTATGACACGAATCGCCACTGAGCTCTACCGGTATGATCGGAATCTCTACTAACCAGTCGAGTCACGATAAACATATGATATGTATGTATGAGGAGAGTCGCTATAAAGTACGAAATGTATTATGAGCTATTGATAGAGAATATAATACATGACAAAGGTATGATAGTAGTATAATTGCATATATCATTACTATCTTTACACATATTAGTAATACTTTATAAGGTTACGATGCATCAAGTGTACTCAGTAGCAAGATTAGAATGATAATATGTAAAACTTCTTGCACGAATTAGCTACTACCGCTTATAGGCTAAATTCATTGTTTAATATTTATGAATTAGAGTAGAACGCAGTTCTCTACCTCGTGCAAGATGAGAGATTAACTTAAGGTCTAATCTACAAAAAAAAACATACAAAAAAAAAAATAAAAAAAAAACAGAGAAAGATATAAAGAAATAGAGAGAGAAATTTGACGATGGAATAATAATAATTATCTCTCATAAATATTTTTCGTTATTTGATACAATGTTCTCATTGTTTAGATATAGATTATATTTACTGAATTTGATTCACTATATATTACACTTTTTGTACACACTATTTTCATTGATGCAAACCACTAGTTTCCTCTTTATATGCATTTTATTATCTTATACTCATAAAGTGTTAACTATACTTGAATATCGTGGAAATATAAGTGGAAAAAATACTCGTCTAGGTCAGTATAGGATATAGTTAATACTTATGCTCAGTAAGTTTTTCAGCATGTCATAATACACCTGCCATACATTCTCATATATATTAATATACATTATATTGATAGGATTACCTTTTTATATATACTTTTATTAGATAAAAAACTTGTGAAAGAGATGGTTAGGAGGAGATATCTTTTTATAATGACTAAGAAAAAACATGAGTTATTATTACGTAATTATTCAATTTAGAGAATAGATTCCATTGATGTATGTACATAAAGAAGATTAAAATATTGTTATTATAATATATATATATTATATAAAATTGTAATTTATTTTTATAGAATAAGATATCACGTATCAGTCTAAGTATTAGCATAATATTATATCTTATAGTGCTTATACTACTCATTGTAATTATTATATATAGTATATTTTATGCTATAATGACCTAAAAGATTGAGTTGTCGATGTTACTCCAATATATTTCTGATTATATAATAACTTAATATTTATATTATATATTATAGAGGTAGTTATTATTTAATACTAGAATTATGTATATTAGTTATAGCTGTAATATATATATATATATTATACCTAGCTGTATATATAGCGTAAATATATAGATATTTACTAAATTACATAACTTTCTTATATATGTAGCTATATAGCATTAGGGTGGAACACAATTGGAAATCTCAATAGTTAGGTAGAGTGATCTATCACTACTATGTTAGTCATCTGTATAGTAATATTTAAATATAATATTATAATTTTAAGAACTGGTTAACTATGATCTCATAAACTTTGTATAATAAATAGTGTATAACTTTTTAAATAGTTTATATCATATTAGAATTGATAACTGAATATCTACTGGATTTTAATTAGGTAAACAAATGAAAAGTTTTGCTCTAGGTACTATCTCTTTGAAGGTGTATTCATGCAAATGTGTTTGGGTGTGGCTGGTATTGCTTAATTATTAAGGGATATTTGGAACCACGCTCGGCTTCTCTAACACTTCGGGTCTTCATTTGGTCTATGTATATACTATAGCATACACTCGCAAGTCGTCCGCACTCTCTCAATAGAAGTAGACTACTTATTAATTAACATTTCAATGCCTGAAGACGACTTTCTCATGTAATGCTATTCTACTAGTAGGATTTCTGAGATCTTTCACAATGATGAAATTATCGGGTGTTTTCTCACATACTTCGTGCTATGCTTCCAAAATTAAATTTGCTAGATTAAGTGTAAATATAATGGTCTACGGTTTAGGCTTTCACTAGTATTGAGGTTTAATTACCGTTATCAAGGTGCAGGATAGAGTTCACTAATCCACACTATCCAACGTTGTGACCACTATCTGCCAATCAGTATATTCATATGTAACCTCTGCTAGTTATCAATTTAAAGGTTGTGAAACCGTCTTAGTCTACTATATGCTCAAGAGCATATGCTGCATATTAGATACTTGGAGCTCACCTAATATTGATTAACTGCGTTCTACAATATTCAGCTCTCGCAACTGTGAATATCGTAGTAGTGGCCTTAGTTTAGCCTATTTTGTTTCGTAATGAGTTAAGTTATAGTGTGATTCATGAGGCACATCAAACATGTCATATGCTCATACTATCTGGCATTCTTCTCTATGTGTATAATATATTATAGAACTAACTAACATAATCCAGGCCTGCTATTCATCTTAGCTTATGACATCAGATAAATGTCGTGGGTCTATAATCCACATATATATGATATTGTAGAGGAAGCATAAGGTCGCCAATTATCATCCTATACATTTTGTGTACGTGGGGGTTCAAGGTATTATTATTTCCAGTGTATTTATTAATAGTTATGTAATAGTCTAAAATTATTGTTTTGATCGATTCTATGTCTACTAGTTAATAGTAATGAGTCTGAGAGTCCTCAATTATTGTTGAAGTACCTCTCACAAGTTTGAAATTCTTTTGTCTTTCACTCTGTAAATAGGTAAGCCTATTTACAATTGTAAGACAAAGAGTTTCATCGAGCACCTTCGGTTTACTATTATCTCAGGAGGTTACCAAACATGTCTCTGGGTGAGTAGATTGTCCCAACATAGCACCGATGTTGCTCACTAGCTCACAATGACAAAACAGATGACCGATCGACTCCTCAAATACAAGTGAGTGTTGCTTTTTAGGTATGCACCACATGTGTCATATATGTTTATTATCTATAGCTACCTAAATGCCCATTTTGATGGAGTGTATAATCAGAGTTCTCTCATTCATTTATTTTTCAGAAATCCACAATCTAGCATCTCTGTATATCTAGTTACTGTATATTGTCGATTTATGTTATAATATTATATATTAGGTTCTCTTACCTTTTAGGTTGTAGTATTATATGTACTAACTCTACTCTAATAAATTTATATTATTATTAAATCACCTCTCTAGTGAATTAGTACTAAGAATATATGTTTAAGCAATAGTAGAAACCATACTATTTAGTATAAATATCATACAATTAAGTTAGACTATAGCTTATGATAAACGTAAAGAAATATAAGATATATAATTTTTCACTTTCAGATAGATGAAGATAACCTAGCATACTGCATAGTTATGCCGTGATAATGAAAAAGTAGGGCCACACGTTATACAACCACATGACCTTCTTGAGATATATATCAATATATCAAACTCATCACAATAATGAACATCGCAATCATTAATATTATGTAATGTGCTACTCATGAGAATGGAATATAGGTGATACTATCATATATATCACCAATTATATTTATTAGAGTAAACTAATCACTAAAACAATACTAATATATTACACCTATATTCATAATTTGTAACCAGCATAAAATTAAGGATATATCGTATTTATTACTAAGTTAATCGATTCGTACATATAATGATAAGTACCTATGATATATATATTGTAGAATACCCGGGGCTGTCACTGGGAGCTCATCTACTAAATATATGAATACCAGCAGTATAGCTTAGTATCTAGAATCCATAGAGTAAGTAGTTAATAGCTAATATACTATTCTATATATTTCAATAGGTACTATTTGGAAACTTATAGGGGAGGTAGTGAGGTAGTAGTAAGCTAACTATTATATAGTGATACAATTAGTATATATTATTTATCTGAGGGAGTTATTATCAGCATCAGGTTCGATCAAATATTACATATATTCATGCAATTATGACTCATGAGTTATTCTACCGTGTATCAGCCTTATAATACTCGCTTATATCATGAGCTAAAAAATGAAACATTATTGTTAATTTTTTTTACCTGTTTTAAATTTCAAACAGGTTGAAGTGATAACCAAGTATTGAGTAAGTATTAAGTTTATCTATAATATATGATCATATTTTATATAATATTGCTCTTCTAAATTTTAGAGGCTCTTTTTTATATTTTTTAAGTATTGATTTCAATACAGAATTAGCCAAAATAAAAATTATTTGGTACTAAAAGATTTTATTAATATATATTATCTCACATAAACAAGGCATAATTGACAACCGACCTTAGTATCACTCACATATCTACTATTGTGTATTATATGTAATATCATATATTATTATATCATCTATATTTAATTATCGATATACTGAGAGATAATTTATTTGTATATTAATAATATATATATATATATATATATATATATATATGAGACATTGGAACCCTATCGTAATTTATAAATCATATATTATAATTTATTATTGTCATAGATCATCATCCAATTTCATATAAGTACTTATTATTACTATTGAGCTCTAGAGAAAAAAAATAGTGAGTAATATATATATAATATCACGCTATTTCACGTAGGAACTATCATAGCGTATCAATTTCTGACATTTTTAAGATCAATATTATTATAGGCAGTGGACAACTCTTGGTATCGGTGATTCTTGTATACGTGTGAATTTCTTGCAGGTGGTTATACTCCTACTTTTCGAACTACGTAGTGCGTAGCTGTACACCATTTCTTATCAGCGTAGTAAGTTGTGCATTAAGTGAGAACGTGTCCCCCCAGTTCTGAGTTATTCCATGAGCAGTTCCTGAGGAGCACAGTGTATATTACGAGCACCACTGAACTTGATTCTATTTGTGCTCACGTACTTAACTACTTTTAACAATTTTCTGCATATTTCAAATATTATGTAGTTCATTAGAGCATTAAAATTGGTTAAGCTATGTAGAGGCTAACATAATATTCACATAACTCTATTAATATTATGTTATTGTCCTGCTATATTTATTCTTTCCTACTAAACAATTTGCGTGATATATAAATAAGTGTGTTTAAGATTGCTAACTATGAGGCACATATAAGTGCTAGTTGTATCAATGATATAAAAAATATGTATATACCTCTCTACCAATGCTTCGTTTAGTCTTACATTTTCTCGAGGGGAAGGCTAACTTAAACACTTTACCAGGATGTCCGAACTAATGGTAATATTTATGTATTAACGCGCTATTCAGGTTATAGATAGTCATGTTCAAACTAATTTGACTTTCGTGTATTTTGTCGAATATTGTTTGCATATCTCTTTATTAGTTATTTATTATTATTATATAATATATATACAACTTATCTTTAAATATAATAGAATGATTTTATTATAATATTATATTATATAGCTTATATTCAATATTAGTATAACCCTTATACTATTCATTATATTTCGTATTTTATAAAACTTAAAATGTACTTTATATTTATAATTTATTTAGATGAGCTACTAATATAGATATTGAGATATAAAAAATAATATATATATCAGACCTGACTCTCAGATATGCGTATAAAATCACGCAAGTTACTGGTTGTATATATCGTCAATATATATATTTTCTAATATTACATAATGATTAGTGGTGAAGGTGTGAAGGGTTGGTATGATTATAGAGTAGACTAGGTTCCAATTTAAGGAACTTAATAAGCATATACAATATATGACTCACTTAGTTTCATGAGGATGTATATATGAGGTAATTACTAACATAGGTGAGTAACATTTAGTTCAAACTACAATCATTAGGCGTTGATATAAGTTATCGCTGCTTAGATAGTATTCTATATTTATATATTATTATTGTTTATTATATTTTATTGTTATTATGAGTATTGAGGAGTATTTAGGTCCACTAATAGTTTTATTATTATTATATAATAAATAGCTTAGAGTGCTATATTATCATGTGATATTATTACAATATTCTATACATATATATATCCTATAATTAGATATGGACTTCCAAGGTTATCAAGAAATAATTTATTGATATTTATATATAATATCATCTACACTACTTATAATTACAGACGTTCCCAATATTCTTTGATTTTTATATGCTCACTAATATTGGTATTGACAGCGTGTTTTGTAATAGTATTGGCTCAACTATATATCTCACATTTATGATATTATATATAGTCGCATACAATCTAGATATGTTATTAATTATATAGTAATGTACCTATAGACTAAACTTAGGTAACAACCTACTCCATAATTATTTAGATTAGTTTCAAGTGTTATGTATTATTATGTTTTTGATATATCACATACACAATATGTAATATAGTATATATATGACTGCTAATAGCTACCTAGTTAATTATTTATTTATATTTACCTCTAATTATAGTAGATTATGTATATAGTTTTATTAAGAGAGGTATGTGATATATGTTATTTAGCTACTATGTATATATTATTATTTAAATGATGATATTTACTAGTCATATACCTACTCTACTATATTATTATATATATATATCTATTATATATATATGTATATAGTAATATTGCTATTATAAAGGATAAGTGATAGAAGCTACGGTTGCTTCTATCTCATTACGAGAATACTTTCAGGTGACCAGTTGGCCGAATTAATTGATAATAAAAGTTCATATTATGAAACTATATCAGAGAGTGCCTATAGATATTGAGCTGTTGGATTAGTTAAAGTTATAGGGAATGTGTACTAAGATAAGATAATAACGAATACGTTGTAAAGTCATAGTACGCCTAAGATGAAGAGTTGTATGCTATAATATTTGTAATGTGACATAGAAGTAATTTCACCCCATTAACTGAGGTGGATGTCTTTTGATATTTGTTCTTGGCGATCATACCCCACCATGCTGAAAAAATAGTTGAATGGTCCAGACTCAAACTCATCAGGGGGTGCGAGTGATAGTAGAAGTGATGAGGTAAGGCTGTAAGGCAGAATGAACAAGAATGAGGACCGATTACCGCCAACGGAGAACGAAGGTGTCCCCGGATAAGGCTGGACTAGAGTAATCGTATGTGAGGAAGAGAAAGAAAACAAAAATATTTATGCGTCTTAATAGGTAAGATTATATTATTTATTTTATGTATTGCTCTGATACTCGCTAATCGGTATTGTAAGTTTGCTCTTTGTCTAATTTTTACTGTGTTGTGTAATATTAAAACCATTGGAGAGAGAGATATATTGAGTTGTTCGAGTATAATTGATAAAGAGTTTATTAAAAATGAAATAGGGAATCAATACGTATCAAATCTTCAAACCTCTAATCTTAAAGAGTTATTTGGCCATAATAATCCAAAAATAGTATCACAAAACTAATAGATATTAACAGAGATGCAAAATCAAATAACATAATCGAGTATATAATAATCATTAAACAATATATATGTCTATAATAGAGGTACTTTTAGAGAGGTAATTATCTATTTTTCAGTTTTAACTAAAATATAATATATATTATATATCATACTTATTTTGAACATATCTATAGTGTTAAGATAATCTATGAATATTATATAATTGATAAGTATTAATTTATGGTATGTACTATTACTTATATTGAGGTATGGATCATATTAGGGGTGTTTAATTGCATATAGCGTTATTCATTCTATCAGTATTCATCGTCGTTGAATCTCAATTAGTTGTGATATTAATGATGAATCAAGAAAAGTCCTGAATACCCAATCCTGCATGGTGATCTAGAAGGTGCGATATATAGGGAATAGCTATTGTGTTCATTTATCTTTAATTCTTTTTGATAGTATGCGCCTACCTCAGAATGATTCAACAAATCGCGCGCATAGAAACAAATGTAAGTGAAAGTCTCTTCGGAGGAAAGATACAATAGAACAAAACAGAGGTGTTCTTACCGGGAGAAAGGGAATCACTTTTAGCTGGGGAATCTCCTCTGCTGATTTTTTGTATAATTCTTTTTCATAGAGAGGACTTTAACTGTTTCGTATAATTATGAATAAATAAATAGAAATAAGAAAATAAATACAAAAAAATTAATAAAAAAATAAATATAATATATATTAATTAATATAAAATGGCACACATCGCGAAAGAAGCTCACTACTCAAATGCACATACAAAGGGTAATATATTTTAGAATTTTCCAAACATTTTTTGGATAAAACATTTGTAAAAATTTTGGAGAGTAGGATAACGTGTAAAACGAGAAAAAAAAAGGCCAATAACAATCAGAATTCCATATCGTTGAGCTGTGGAGGGGCAAGGGGAGCTGAATAATGTGGAGATGGTTTGATTGATAGTTTATCCAGGGAGATTGAGTGAAGGAGTGTACTGGGACAGCTAATCTTCAAGTTTTTTGAATTCAGAGGGGTTGGTCATTTAGCTGTAAAAAGTGTAAGGAAGACGAGAAATTAATTGAGAGTGCCATGAGGTTAAGTGGGGTAATAGTGCCTGATGACAAGAGGATCGTATGAGAGGCTTATTATAAAGTTTGTAAAGGGGGTAGTTACAACTGAAGGTGACAATTATGAGCAATGCAAGTCTGGATTAAGGCTAGAGTGAGTCTTTTGCATGTTACGAGACACAATCGAATTTACAGTTGTCGAGTTAGAGTGAACTCGAAATGGCGTTCTTAATGAATTGCTTGCATGATATATACTATAGAGGGGTGATATCGAGAGTATATGAGGGTATTAGTATGAGTGTAGTTGGAGTATGACTGAGATGTTTCACCTATTCCCCGCCTGATATGCTGATGAGGGTATATTGGAGTGGGAGGGCGTGAGAGAACTCCCCGAGACATTATATACCAAATCCTAAAAGAGCGAGGGGTTCCGGAGACCTTCACCCCGAGGGGGGTAGAATTAGTACCTACCCCGTATGTATTTACTCCTGGTTACTATGCTCATAGATGAGACTCACTATATACCAATCTCCTAGCCTATTAGGTGACGGAGTATACCTATATAGGTGGAGTTATTATACTTTAATTATAAAAAAATATATAAGTAGGTATAAAGTGAGTGTGATATATATATAGTTTCTATTCGTTGACGATAGAGGACTGGTTGAGGTCTTAAGAGAATGTGTTAGGCACATACAGCACTTATGATTTAGCGGGTTGGAACTGGTGAGGAAGATATATAAAGGAGGTAGGGTGTAGAATGAAGATGATAGGTAGCACAGACTAATGATGGTGTAGTGCTGACACCGCGTATAAGTCAATAGGTGGAGTGTATCATCATGACTTGTGTTCGTGGGATTTGTATGTTAAGGTGTATGTAGGATGCTGAGAAGGGGTTGATTTAATGTGGTGGAGGATGTATTATGCGTACGTTAGCTCCGAAGGTTAGTGAGCAGGGACGTAGCACGGTGATAGTGAGTTCATGAGTGTGATGGAATTGAAGCAGCCTCTGCGCCGATGTGTGAGTTTTAGTTTAGGTTTGGGGTAGCTACTACATGTGTTGAGTACAAAAGTAATGTGAAATAAGTAGATAGGGGTGAATGGTAGGGGTGATGATTAATGATTGTAGTCAGATGACGACGGGAGGTCTTGAGAGTCAGAAGTGGGGGAAGGGAGTGTAATTAAGGAGATAATGGGGGTAGAAGTAGACGGCGGAGGACGTAGGAGCCATCTCTGATAGTTTACGTATGTTGGAAGCAGCGAAGGGTGGAACGGGGTGGTGGTGCCAGAATGTAGGGGGTAGTTGGTAGTCGAAGGTATGTGTAAACGAGAATGGCGCGCGTGGGGGGGGGCGCGCGGACAGGGTGTAGGGTCTGTGTGGAACGTACGAATAGTCTGGTAAGGATAATAAGGGGAGTACGGCTTCGTACGGAGGGGGAGCATGGTAGCGCGGGGGGAGAGTGGGGTGAGTGGGGGGGGAGCAGCATGAGTGTCGGAGGGGGCAGGGGAGTGGGGTGTAGGCGGGTGCAGGGGGTCGTAGCTTTTCTAGAGCTCGCAGGGTATTGGGGGACGTAGCTACCAGAGTGAAGAACGGGATTCTTTGGTAGGCGAGCCGCGCAATGTGGCAGGTTCACGCTTACATTTTGTGTCAAGTGGTTAGATCTCGCGGGCGGGTGCACGAGGACAGGTCAGTTCAGGCAGAGAGAAGTGGAGTGGTGAATCTTATCGGGGCTAAGCTTGCAGACGAGCGTGCTGGTGGGATTGGCTGGTGTGGTGGATTTAGACAAGGGTGGTGGAACACAGCATTTGAGGTCTGGGAATGTAAGTGGCGCGCTAGTGGACTGGTCGATGGATTTATATACAGCATGGACAGGGTGTAAGTAGGGTGACTGGGAGCACACCCGCTCTTCTAGGATAACGACCTGGGTACGAGAGCACGCCCTACTACTCCACATATGCATGATGTGTGGGGAGAGAGAGGTTGCCCACTCGTAAATGTCCTGGCGCGTTCCGTAGTGGGGTATAGTGTAGCGTATAGATGGAACCGTTGTGGTGAAAGGTGTCGGAGGAGGTTTGGTAGCCCAGCATACTAAACACCTTAATCTCTTGCTGGGAAGCTGATGCATGCCTCGGAGCTGTCGGTGATGCGTAACGGCCTTCTCATTTCTGCGAATTGTATGAATCGTAATGGGTACATGGATGTCAGAAGGAACTAAATGTTGAGGAGAAGAGGAGAGAGGTGATTGGATGTATTTTAGAAAGGGCAATTTGATTTGCTCGCTGTGACTGGAATACAAAGTTTAATATGGTGAGTCGCGACGATATGAAGGTGAAGACGGTGATGAAAGTGAGTGGTGGCAGGTGTGGAGAGGTTATGTGTGTGGGCTGGTGTAAGGAAAGGAATAAGAGGGGAAGACTTAGATGTAGTGGTGCGAGGAGTTGTGTCAGGGTGATGGTGGTAGCCTGTGGTGACATGAGCGGAGCTTGTTGTGTGGTTTCGAGGTGGTAGGGGCGCTCTGTAAGGTGGATTGGATTGTGCAATGGGTATGCAATCCAACGGGTGAGGGTCCGGGTAGTCCTGATTGTTGCGGACATGTGTATGAAGACTTAGTTTGGAAACGGGTCATGGTATGTGTGGTTGGTGCATGCGGTGATCGGGGATGGACATGGAAGGAGACTGTCGGTGTATCGGAGGTAAACGTGGGGATGTTAAGAGAGGTACCCTGAATTTTTTTGGATAAATGCTGAATGAGTTCGGGATGGGGTTGATGTTAGGAGGCTTCAAGAATGGGATAGTGTTGGGGGACGCTGAATGGTTGGATAAGGTGATGCAAAAAAGGATGGTATAACAGGTGGTTTTTGGGTGGCGGGAGACAATGCAGTAATGGTTGGAAGGGTGGATTGAGTTCTGTGAAGCGAGGAGGGATATGTGTGTATGACTTCTGTGGAGGAGTAGTAACAGCAAGAGTATGCCAGTAGGAGTTGTGTAGGTAGAGGATAGTATCGAAGTGAAAAGTATGATTTGATTTTGTGTTGGGGAAGAAGGAGATGTTGAAGTATGTGTTGGATGTTAAATCAGGAGGGGTTTAGGGAATGGGATTCATCGATCAATTATGGTTGTTCTATGTAAAAGTTAATTATGGGGGCTGTGAGGAGAGTAAAGGTGATACGAAAGGACGTAGGTAAAATTTAAGAAGTGAGAGTTAAGTGAACAGACATTAGGATAATTGTAAGGGAGCGCTCGCTAGGTAAATCGGTTGATGTGAAACACAGTTGATACTGAACAATGGGGGAAATAAGGAAAAGCAATTGTTAGTATGCGAAGGAAGTATGTATGGTGGACTGTGCAAGTAGAAGTGAAGAAGTGTTAAACAGTGAATGTGGAATGAGAGGTGATGACAAGCGGTTAAAGGTAAGAAGAAGCGTGGTTGCAATGTCCTAGCAAGAAGCAAATGATGAAGTTCAAAGAAAGATGCTGTGAAATAATAAAAGGAGACAAAAGAAAAATACTAAAGGTGCACATACGTTGGGAGAAACAAGGATAAATGAAACCAGTTGTGCAAGGAGGGATGGAAGTGGGGACATAAAAGGGATAGACAGCCTCTTCTGGGAAAGAAGGGCGGAAAGGTTTAAGAATGAGAATAAAGGGAACGCTGCTGTAGAGATAATGAATAGGGATGGGTGCTTTGTGAATAATTGGAAATGGATGTGGAGGGGGTGTGGAAGAACCGCTTCGAAAATGCTGGCATAATGGATTAGGCAGTAGATGAGAGAGGTGAGGTGAGGTGGGAAGATGTGGGCGGTGGTGGTTTGAATGGGTGCAGGGAGAAGGAATAGGTATTGTTGGGGATGGAGTGTGTATTGAGTAAGGAGGAGGTAGAGTGGTAGAGGTGAGAAAGTGGTGAAGATATGGGAAAAATCTGGCGGTAGATTGACACTGAGGATGGGGAGGAGTTACTAGCGAGGATGGGAGGGAAGGAGGTGAGTGGGACAGGCGAAAGCGGGAAGTGCCGAGTCATGGTGTGAGTTGGGATTTGGTGTCTTGGCATAGTGTATGGATAGTGTAGATGTAACGCGTGGTGATGGAGGGTATCTTCA
>JABUQX010050544.1:0-45000 GCA_015478945.1 Trachelipus rathkii
ATATATATAAGTATATTAGTATCCCATAATTGTGATAGAACCCTCTGAAAAAGGTAAAATCATAAAAATTTTGACAAATCACTGTGCTAGCACGCAATATCTTCACAATGCCGACTGTCGATATGCAAAACCGCGATTACCAATTTGGAATCAGCACATCAATAATCATTTGTGCAAATCCCCGTCCAAGAAATTTCATGTTTACCAGTGTTATATAGCAGAAGTAATAAAACAAAAGTAAATAACTATTTATTCTTACGCTATAGCAAACCATTCAACATATATTAAAAATAATTAAGATGAAAATTGAACAGTTTCGTAGTTAAAGATATTAAACTAAACTTCAGATTGGAATAAGCTCTAAGGTTAAAATGACAGATCATCTTATAAAAACCCAAGATTTCTTTTTGATTTTTCAAGGGATAACCAATTTCTTGTGGCTTTATAAATATTTCCTCCTGTTTCTTTCACTTTCGTCACTTTCGACTGATGACGGTGGAGCTGCAAGATATTTTATTGCTAGTTTTTTCAAATTCAAAAAACTATTTCTGAGTTTTTCACTCACCAGATTGATTGAACATCATTGTCTGTCACTGGTCAAAGTAAGGCAAAACTATATATATTTGTCGATTTCTTGATGTAATTCCGTATGTAACCTTTGTTACTTTTTATGTATACAACGTAACACAATCGTCAGAAGAATAGGCACTTTTTATTCCACGTCTCACTTTCTTTTCTGTTATGACGATTTTAATACCCGACCTACAATGTTTTTGAAAAACATCCATTAAAAGAAGTGAAATGGAACCTTCAGCTTCACTTTCCCCACTACGTGAATCATCGTTAGCAGAAGAGTCAGCAGCTAAATTTTCATGCATTTCTTTCATGCCTCAACGACCATATATTTTCTACTGATTCATCTGATTCATGTTGAAAAATTTGCTTGAATCGCAGATCTAAGAAAGTCGCTACACACAAAGATTTATCCACATAGGAAACTTGGAAAGGTCTTTTTTTTTCTACTGATTGATCTTAAGGCTCTGTCAGACGCAGTGTAATTATTGCCACTGAAGCTTTTGCATTCTAATTGCCATTATTTGAAAAATAGATTTATTCTAAAATGGAAGGGATCAACTGGGCGACTAGTTACTGATCAGCGGTTTAAATGCCTTGTTTTAGTGATGTCAAGAGTGGACTCAAAATTGGAGGAATATTTTTGCCACTTGAAAATCAGTCAACATTTTCTTGCATGATTGCATTCAGCAGCGTATATGGATAGGGGGGGGGGATACTATTTTTGTTCAAACGAGAAGGCAATCCATACAGTCTGTCAGCCGTGTAGAAACGTCTTGAATTAATTTATGCTCTTTGACGGTAAAGTTTTAAAGCTTTGCAGCTGCCCGTTGCTGATGGTGAACAAATGAGAGGTATGCTCTGGGAAGTTAAATAGGGAAATGATCTTTTAACAGACCGTGTCTGACAAATATTGGAATCGTGAAATGCCTAGTTGCAGACATGTGAATAAAAACATGAAATTGATAGCAAAACACTCTCCCTTATACCAGCTACCATACTTGGTCCATTATCCCGTATCAACTAAATGAATTCTATTTTTTTTGGAATATGAAATAATGTGCAAAGGCCGCTTATGAGTGATCTGACGAAATGCAACAAAGATATTTCGCCATAATTGGCATACAAAATTCCCTGGGTATATTTTAATTTTTTCTGGAAAATAAAGTTTTATAAAATTTCAATTTTAAATTCGGAAATAACTTTCCACCATTGTTGAACCGTACATCTTATTGTTTATAAAGCTCCAATATCGGCCCGAATAGTTTCTGGCCCAAAAAGCCGAATACCCGAATATTCGGTAATTTGGCCGAATAGGCCGAATACCGAATACTACCGAATATTCGGCACTTCGACTAAATATTATATAAATATATATATACTATAAAATAATATATATACTATATATATATATATACGATATAATAATGATATAATATATATATATAAGATAGCTTATTATATATACTTATATTTATAATCATCTCTCAACAATAATATAAAATCAGCAGAAATTTTTTTTATTGGCCTTTCAGTTGCTCTTCGATTGAAAAAATTGAGAAAACCATATCAAAATGCTAAAAATTTATATTAATTAAATACCCTATTTTTAAATATTTTATGCATGGTTATTTTTTTGATAGTTAAGACCATTGGTGTAAATTTATGTGGCTTTAAAACCAGGTTTAAGACCAATGTTTTAAACCAAATGGTTTAAGACCAATCTCGCACCCGTAGTATATATACTTTATGATACTATACCTATATAGTATACCTTATATATATAATACTAATTACTATATATATATGCTATATAGGGCTGTTGCTAAAGTGTTCGTCTATGTATAATATACTATAGTAGTACTACCGAGTATATAATATATATACTAGACTAGATATAATATATAGGTACTATATAGACCAGACGGCCACAACGGACCGGGAAAGGTCAGATCAAAAAATAGATTTTCCAGCAAGGTAAGTTTTCTATGATACAATAAAATAGAAATTTTAGCAAATGAATGTTTTTTCCTAGGGGTGACCTGATCTAACTACACTAACCTAACCTCACTTTTAACCCCTTGAACAGTACCGGGAACAAAAATTCATTATCGCCCATAAAAGTACATCTGCCTGTGAATTATTTTTTTTTTTTTTTATCTGACTCCCCTTTTCGTGTGGCCGTTAAAGTAAGCTATGGGAAACTCCCGGGTCCCGAATAGCTGACTCCTGTATCTAAAAAACTATGATACTATACGGTAAGCTAATAAAAATGAATACATTTTGAATGAAGTTGAACGAACATTTTTAATGCGGGGAAAATGAAAACAAAAATAAAATGAAGGCGCGATAAAAAAAATATATCTACGGTTTGATGTGCGACAATTCTCGCGTTCCCCAAAACTTCCGAGACATGAGTTGCCCAGTCATTTTGAGGCTCGCCAGATATCTTTGAAAAGTATAATGACGTATCAGATGAATGAAAGATTTATTTTTTATCTAACGTAAAATGCATGACCACGAGGTAATCTAGCTGGGGGCTCCGCCCGCCTGTACCCCCCGACAAGCGAGTGCTGGTGAAATAAATTTTAAAAATAGAAAACTAATTTTATACAAAAATATAAAAATCATGATTTTTAAAGTAATCTATATTGTCTATTAAAATGATATAAAGAAAACGTATATTTTTTATGGGTAACACGTCTAAATTAAGGTTCTCACGTAAGAGTGATGTTCCTTTAATTTCTTTTGAGTATTTAATTAAAAAAAATCAAGAAAATTTTTGTTTCCTGCAGTTAAACATGTTCGCCGGACTTCACAATGTATTCAGCTTTTTTGGTAGCTATCCGTAGTTATTTTAGATAAGCAGGTCGTCAGCTATTGGTGACTTGTCCGTGTAATATACTATATTATACTATTAGCTGAATATATATCGAGTAAATATATTATAGTATTATCTGATGATAGCCTATATAACGCTATTATATCATAGTATATATAGAAATATATTAAATATATAGAAACTATATCTCAATACTATATATATATATATGTATATAGTTGATATATCCTCCCTGCACATGGGCTCGCACTATAAGGTAGGGTATATCTGGGAGCTTGTGTTTTCTTCTTGGGGTCATGCTCTTACCTAACTATTCTTGTTTAACGCAACATATTCGGACAATGCTTCGGATAATGCTGACTAGGATAAAGAGTTTAAAGACCCAACAATATCGTTTTATCTAGTCGGCAACTCTTGCTATAGCAAGTTTTGAATGAATATTCAGTCCTGTAATGTTGTTAAGATAGACCCATTCATATGGTGAGGGCCGAAAGCGGAAAACCAGTGTTGCGAGTAGAAGGAGAGAAGAGAGAAAATCGATGAAACATAATAATTTTAAAAATAATTTCCAAGGGTATTCAATAAGGAGGAATACTTTAGAAAATTGATATTGGAAAGCATAGAAATCGAACTTAATCAGCTAATGAGAAAGGCAGAGAGAGGCACAAATAAATTTTGGAGGGAGATCTAGTAATAAGGACCCTAAGCAAGTTTCTTTTAGCTTTTATAAATTTAAAAGTTAAGACATACGGAATATTGGTCAAGTTAAATTTATGCAAAATTTAAAGTGCAGTTCGGATAAGGTGGTTTGTTAAACTCTCCCGAACCTTTATTTTTAACAAAGTTTCGTACTATGCCAGGAAAGATTAGATTAATAAGTTTGGAGACTCAATGATTCTGGGTATGCATGTAATCCAAAAATTAAAGACTTAAGGAATTTGAATTTGAAGGTAAAAGAAATTGAAATCTTTGACTGGACCATATCTGACCCCGAAGTAAAGCTTCACGATATTATGCGCCATAATGGTAGAACTCTAAAGATCGGCGGTGTTCTCAGTATAGCAGCATTGCAAAGAGCACTCCGCGTCACTCTAATCGTTTCAACGCGCTGAAGTAACATCTTGAAGGAGTGATGACCAGAAGAAGACTGGAAATCGGAATAGCTGTGCACCTATTTTTCAAGACAAGGTAAATGAGGAAGATTTGGAAAAGATCTACGAAATTTTTTTCAAGCCTATTTCCCTTATTTTCAACTATAATGTTTCATTATTTCGAAGGCGAAATTAAAATTGGTTAAGACAAATTTTTCTTTTGGTTCGTAAACGACTTGCCGCCAGCATAACCAATATCTCAGTGTTCCAGAAATTTTTTCTTTGTCAAGAAGTCGGAAATGGTTTTTCTATTTATTTTTCCAACAAGAGACGATCGCAAATTTTTTTGTAGTTTGGAATAATCAAATTGGGAAGACGTGCTTTATGAGGGGGGTTCTATTCTGATCGAGATGGCCGAAAAGAAAATTCTATTTTGAGAACGAAGAAATGTAATAAAGTGGTCTTTCTTTGGGTTTCTTTGAATGTAAGTATGTGCAAAGTGAAATTCGTTTTTCAAAAACGGCCATATATATATACTATATATATATAATATATATATATAATATATATATATATATATACTATAATTTATAATATAATATATAATATATAATATATAGTATATATATATATATATATATATTTAGTATATATATCATATATATAAATATATACTTATATATAGTAAATATATATATATAATATATAAGTATATTATATATATATGTAATATATATAACATATAGATATCATATAATACTATCTATATATATTAATACTACTACTTACTACTACTATTACTATACAAACCTAATATATATAAATATATACTAAGTAGGTATCTATAGAATATATACTTCAGTCCAGAGTTCAGAATAAGGAAAATTATCTAACAAACTTGCCTGAATGCTCTTCAAAATTCCAAAATTTTCGATGACCGCTGTCGAATGAGCGAAACGCGCCACAAATGCGACAATGATAACCAACTTTGTGATTGGGTTGCTAATGAAATACAAATTTCTAAATTTCTTTTAATTTGCATCCTCCTCTTTACGGCGTTATTTCAACATAAATGAATTAAATAAGTTTTTATAGATTATTGGGGCATTTTCCGTTCAATTATTTTCCCCATGATAGTACTAGTAGTACTATATTTGTGATTATAATTAAAAGGCTCTTTGCTATATTATGCAAAGGCCATATTAAATTTGTTTTAATTTTTCGCGGGCAAAAAAATACATAGATGTAAACACACACCATACACACAGGCACACACGCCCGAGGTTGGCACTGCACACACGCAACCAAGGTGGTCCATTTTGAATAAAAGTACTGATAATTTAATTTGAATATATACTACATTAATATATATATATAATATATATATATAATATTATATATATATATAATATATATATACATACTATAATGATATATAAATATATATATATATAAACTATATATATATATACATATAGATATATATAAATAATATAAATACAATATAGGTCTATAGGGAGATATATATATGATTATCTATATAGTAATATATATATATATAATATATAATATTATATATAGGTACTAATATTATAATATAAACTATAATAATATATATAAATATCATATTATTATATATATTATAGTATATATCTATATATACTATATATATATAAATCATATTATATAATATATATATATATTACTATATATAGATATATTAATATATTATATATATATATTTAAATATATTATATAATAATATATATTACTGTATATATATAATATATACTATATATATTATATATATTAATATATATAACGTATAATAATATAATATAATGTATATAATAGTATATATATATCTATAATATATAACTATATATATATATATATATATATATATATAGGTATATATATTATAATATATATAATATATATATATAACTTTCATCAGACTCTGATCAAGAATTTCTGTCCTCCTGAGCTCTTTCAGTGACCTTGATAAATTATATATTAATATATAGTATATATAAATATAATATATAT
This sequence comes from Trachelipus rathkii, assembly GCA_015478945.1. Taxonomy (NCBI): domain Eukaryota; kingdom Metazoa; phylum Arthropoda; class Malacostraca; order Isopoda; family Trachelipodidae; genus Trachelipus; species Trachelipus rathkii. Next base: position 6,556 of record JABUQX010050544.1, read on the forward strand.
ACTATATATATATATATAATAGTATATATATATATATACTATAGGTCCGGTTTCGATCGACATCCGAAGGTGCCTGGATCGATTCGCGATTCGGATTCGACACACACTCCAACACATACGGATTCAGATTCCGAAGGGCTGGATTCGATTCACGATCTGGATTCGAACATTTCTTACGACATACGGATTCAGATCAGAGCTCGGATTCAGAAATCCGGATCGAATCCGAGTCTATTTCTTGATTTCTACAGGATGTCAACAAAAAATCAAGAAATCAAAAAAAAAAAAAAAAAAAAAAAAACCGAAAAACCATAAAAAAAAATTGCCAACCCATTTAAAAACAAAAAAAAGGGGGGCTGAAAAAACCATTAATAATGCATATTTTCTATTATTTATTGGGCTAATAAACGCCATAGGAGAAAATAGATTACTCCTGAAAATTTGGAGAAACTAATAATTTATAGAGACTAGGTTTAGAAAAAGAAATAATGTAATCTTTAATTTTTTAAATTAGGATATTATTGTTAATTATGAAATAGTTAATAAATTGCAATATTTAGTTAGTATAAGCCTTATTTAAAACATTTATAAAAAAGGAGAAATAGAGTTACTCCTGAAACATTGGAAAAACTAATAATTTATAGAGAAATATGTCAAAAAGAATTAATTTTAAGTTTTAATTAAGATGTTCTTAATGGTTATAATATGAAATATTAATAAATTGCAAATTACAATTTAGCTAATTAAATTTTAAAAAAAACATTATAAAAGGCAAGCTTTAAGAAATTAAAATGTCAATTTTATAGCAAGTTAAAGCTATAGAGAATTATTTTAATAATATATAAGATAACTATAATATATATAATATATATCATATAATATATATATATATATATATTATATATTATATATAGTATATATATATAATTATATATATATAGTATATATATATAATAATATAATATATACCTATATAAAATATATTATATATAGTTATATATATATATATACTATATATATATACTATATATATATACTATATATATAATTATATATATATATATATAATTTATATATATATATATATATATAATATACTATATATATATAGATATAAGTTTTATAAAAATTGTGACTAAATACTTATGGTATATCAGGCAGCTAAAAAAAAAAATAAAAATGAAAAAATGTCATATTTTGGTTGGTTGTATTTAATTTTGTAAAAATCATTGGGAAGATTCGAACGGATTCAAATTCGGATTCGGATTCAAGCTTTTTTGTGCTGGATTCGGATTCGGAATCGAGAACATTTCCACACACACGGATTCGAATCGGATTCGAATCCAAAAGTTGACGGATTCGCCCATCACTCGAATCATATAACTATATATTAATATATAGTATAGATATAATATATATATATATATATATAATATATAATATATATTATATTATTATATAATTATAGATAATATATATAATATATATAATATATATATTTAGTTATATAGTACTATATATATATAATATATATATGTAGTATATATAGATATATAATAATATATAGTATAATATATAATAAGAGGAAAAACAGTTAAATCTATAATTATTATTATTATTGATTATTATTAATTATTATTATTTATTATTATATATTTATATTATTATTTTACTAATTATTAATTTTAATATTATTATAATATATAATGTTATATAAATTATGAATTTACAATAATCAATTATTATTATTAATTGATTATATTGATACATTATATTAGTATAATATTATAAATATTATTAGTTAATCATGAATTATGTATGATTATTATTATTATTATTATTATTATTATTATTATTATTATTATTATTATTATTATTATTATTATTATTATTATTATTATTATTATTATTATTATTATTATTATTATTATTATTATTGAATTTCATTTATGATTTTATTCCCTTTTTAAAAGAGCCATGTTTTAATTGTACAGTTTGGTACTGTAACCTCAATTATATATATTAATGATAGCTGTTAACTAGATTACTATCATTGTCTTACCACTCGCCAAGTTAGTTGTGTTTAGTAAATCCTTAACATGATAATAATGGTATCGGTGTGGGTAAATTTTTGGAATCGTATCGGTATCGAAAGTTTTCGCAATATCGGTATCGGTAAGAGCTTTGCTATCTCCATTCCTAATCATGATATATATATATATAATATACTATATATATATACGCTTCAATAATATATATATAATATATACATATAATTATATAATATATATATAATATATATATAATTATATGCTATCGGTATATATATAAAGACTATATATATATATATAATATATATATAGGTCATCTATATTACTTTATCAACCAAAATAGAAATGCTACATAGATTTATATATAATATTATATATATAGTATATATATATATAATAATATTTTTTATGATAATATTATATAATATAAGTAAGTATATATAGTAAGTATATAATAATATATATTATATATATATATATATATATAATACGTAATATATAATTCCAACATCAAATATCCCTCTATTGAGGGTGGTTCTCAAGACAACTCACTACTCCATAGAAAATAAGATAATATAAATATATTAAATATATATATATAGGTAGTCATATATAGTAAATATATATATATATAAATATAAGATATATATATTATATAATAATATATATATATATATAATATATACCTATTATATAATATCTATATTAGGCGACTATATACATTTCCTAAAACTTCATATATATACAACCAAATTATTAAAAATTGGCAACACGAGTTTTAAAAACAATCCCTTTAATATTTTTATTATTTAATTTGAGATATAAGAATTAAACCACTAAATAAAACACCATCAAACCGTACATAAAGGAAGAAAGAGATGGCAACAGAGCTGTATATACTCTATAATATATAATAATATATAAGAATATTATATAATATATATATAGTACTATATATAAGATAATTACTATATATTATATATATAGATAACTAATAATATATATATAATCATAGTATATTATAAAGGCCCTGGGGCAATTTATCGAGAGAATCTATAATATATAATATTTATATATATAATATATATATAATAATATAGTATAATATATATAAATATATATATATATATATTATATAATATATATATATTATATAATAATAATTATACAATAATATAATATATAATATATAATACTATATATATATTACTATACTATATATATATATATCAGTATATAATATAATTATATACTTACCTAATATATATATAATATATATATATATATATATATATAATATATACAATATATATTTTATATATATATATAATATATAATATAGATAAATATATATTATTATTAACTATATTATAATATAAATATATATATATAGTATATATATATAATATATATATATAGATTAATATATATATATATATATATATATATATATAATAATATATATAATAATATAATAATATATAATAAGTATACTAATATATATATATAATATATACCTATATATTACTATATGATATATATTATAATATATATATCTTGTAATATGCGAATAATTCTCGAGAGAGTTATATATATAATATACTAAATTATAATATATATATATATATATAAATATATATTTAATATATATATAGATATAAATATAATAGTAATATATATTATATAGTAGTATATATATATATATATATATCTAATATATAATATCAATATATATATATATATATATATATATCATAATATTATATATATATATATATATATAATATAATATATATATATACTAGGAAAAATTAAGGGTGTGGCGTTTTTGCTCTAACAGGCGTATAAATAAAAATCCCTTGTTTTTATTTAGTACGTAATTGTTAATAACAATTTAAAGTTTTATTATTCAAAATTATGACAAATTATCTCGATAGAATTAAGTAAATTATTATTAATAATAGTACATAATTATTATTTTTAATTATTATATTATTTATTATATTTATTTATATTATTTTATAGTAATTATTATTATTTTTATTATATTATTATTTTATTATTATTATTATTATATATTATTATTATTATTAGTTATTAGTATTTATTATTATTTTATTAATTTATTATTATTATATATATATTTATTTATTTATTTAAATAAATAAAGTGTTTTTAAATAAACTTAAATTTTTTTATATTAAGTAAGCAACGTAATAAGAGCGAATGCGATTGTATAACCTTGCTATTAAATACTCTGCTTATAACCCCAGTTCTAGTTTTATCACTGTCTGTTTCTTCAATAATAACTTTAAAGATTATAACATATAATAATATATAATAATATAATAATAATAATAAAATAATATTAGATAATAAAAAAATAATAATTAATAATAATAATAAAAAATAATAATAAAAATAATATTAAATAATAATAAATTCAAGTTAAAACTCTTCGTCAGTCAAAGAAAATATATTTCAGTTGCTGAATAGGGTGTCCCTTAAGGTACTTCATTTCCAAAGTAATAGAGTGTGAGCCCTTAACATCCATTCCTGTTAGGTGGCAAGCTAGAGAAAAAAATCGAAAGTCGTTCCTTTTATTTTATTATTATTATTTATTATTATTATTATTATTATTATATTATTTATTATATTAATTATTATATTATTATTTATTAATTATAATTATTATTATTATTATTATTATTATTATTATTAATTAATTAGTATTTTATTTATATTGATTATTATTATTTTTATTATATTATTATATTATTATTATTATTATTATTATTATTTATTATTATTATATTTATTTTTATTATTGGTCGAACCCAGGAATAAGTAACTAATTCTTAAAAATGTGAAATAAAATTATAAATATTATAAAATAACATACGGTTAAGTGAGGTTTGGTGAGTAACGTTAAGTTAAGGTTATGTAGTTACTGTTAGTTTACATAGCTTTAAACTTTTTTTTTTTTAAATATTTTTATAAAGAATTTTGAAGCTGTTAATTAATTATTTATAGTTATTTGACTCTACACAGTTTTATTTCACTTTATGAAATTGTTGAAATCGCATGCAATCGATATGTATCTCTGGAGGGTGGAGGCAGATGAAACGCATATGAGATATATATGGAGAGGTATATATATATATAAAATATTATATATATATATATATATAATAATATATATATATAATATAATATTAATATATATATATATATATATAATAATATATTATATATTAGTATATAATATAATATATATTATATATATATTATATATATATATTTATTATACATATATATATAATATATTATATATAATATAATATATATATATATTAATATATATAGTATATATATATTACTATATTATTTATTATATATATATATATTATTATAATATTATTATCATAATATATGCGATATATATATAATCGTTTAATATAAAATCTTTGCCATATATATATAATATATATCTATTATATATATTATAATATATATATATATATATATATATGATTATATATTATTTATATTATATAATATATATAGAATATAGATTATTATATATAATATTATATATATATAGTATATATATAATATAAATTACTATACTGTATATTAAATTGTTAAATATAAAATCTGTACAGTATGCAGTCATTTCACTTTCCATTCTGTTTCCACTTAGTTTTTATCATTTGCCATTTTTCATTATTCAAACCTATTATTTATCCATTTAACAACTCGGCAAATTATTACTAAGAGAATCTGTTTAATGACATGTTTCTTTCGACTCGGGAGTCAAAAATTAAAATTTAAAGGAACATTTTCCAATAATTTCCATCCAGATTGTCAGTATCAACTCGAACGTGAGAAAGTGAGGTTGTTTTTCCATAAAATTTTTTTTTTTTTTTTTTTTTTCCTACGAATCTTCGAGATGAAGTAAGTCATTTGAATTTCTATTGAATAGATAGATTTAAGGATAAATTATAAATAACTTAATTTTACCAAGGTAACTAGTTTGTATAATTCAAATAATTATTAATTAGTTTAGAAATTAATTAACTATGTAAAGATTATTGAATTAGAAACTAACTTGTTTGCAGTTAGAAACTTTTGATCTTCAGTTTAAATACTAGTTTAAATTTATTTAACTATAAAGTGATGTGATATATATATTAAAAAATAACTAAAAGTAAGTATTAAATAAGTTTTAAATAATAATAATAATAATAATAATAATAATAATAATAATAATAATATAATAAGTAATAATAAATAATAAATTAATGTATAAAATAAATCAATAATAATAAAATAATAATAAATCGTATTATTATTATTATTATTATTATTATTATTATTATTATTATTATTATTATTATTATTATTATTATTATTATTATTATTATTACATTAAAGATAATTTCAGTACACATTGCTAGTTTAATTAATCTGTTTTTATCGTTAGTACTATCAGTTATTAATATTATATTTAGTTTTATATATTTTCATATGCAATTATAATAAGAATATTTGTTAGTCTTAATTATTATTATTATGTAATTATTATTATTATGTATTATATTTTATTATTTATTATTATTTATTATTGATATAATTATTAGTTATTCATTATTAATTATTATATTGTTATATTCGTGCTCTTAATAAAAAATTAAATAATAGTCCATTGAGGTATGCTGTATGTTACTTATTATTTTATTATTAATATTATTATGTATTATTAATTATTATTATGTATGTATTATATTCTATTGATTATTCATTATATTAATAATTTATATTGATTATTATTAGTAGTAGTATGTAAGTAATCACCACAATAGCAGTATAGTAAGTAGTTATAGTGAAGTGAGCAGCCTCTCGTAAAACACTCTTTAAGCATTAGTATAAATCGATAATTATTATACTAAATCTGTATTATGTTTATACTTCAATTGCAGTAACTACGCTAGCTCAAAGGAAACATCTGAGTTACTCCAAGCAGTTATTATTATTATTATTATTATTATTATTATTATTATTATTAATTATTATTATTATTCACTATTATTATTATTATACTACATTAATTATTATTTTATTGTTTATTTTGGGTTTATTTTATTTTTATTTTATTTTTATTGATTTTATATTTTATTTTTAAATTTTTATTATTATTATTATTATTATTATTATTATTATTATTATTATTATTAATTTTCGAATTAATTAGGCTATTCAATTGTTTTTAAGAATAAATATAAATATATAGTTTTAATAATTTGATAAAACATAATTTTCGAAGTTAAAAAAAGTTTGAAACATTTTTATTTAAAAATAGGAATGAAATTTTTTTTAGGAGGTAAATCTCTCACAATGAAAATAAATATTTTTGGAATTCTGTTCATGCAAACTAATATCGTGGAACTTTGACATAAGATGACAAAGATGATAAAGGTAAAGATGACATAAAGGGTCAGTTAGTTAGTAATTGTATACCCTTTACTATTGTTTGGATCATACCATGTGTAGTTGTATAGCTAATAAGGAAATAAAATACCGACTTGTTTTTCGGGGAGATAATTGAATAGCTTCTCCAGTGGAGGTTTGTAGTGTTTGACTAATTACAAACTCCTTTAGCTGAGTACTATATATAATATATATATTATATATATTATATATTGAGTTAATAATAATAAGATATAATAATATATTAATATATATATATACTATATAGTATATATTATTTATAATATATATAATTATTATATATATATTTATTAGTAATATGATTTACTCGCATTTCGTGGGAGCTATGGGTCTTCCCTGGTGGAATTTTATGCTAATAAAAGTAATAATAAATATCTGGTGCTGCCTGCTGGCACCACCTCGTCATTTCTTGGGAGATATGGGACTTCCCATGTGGAGCTGTATGTTTATTAAATAGAAATCGTCTGATACCACCTGGCTAGTTTGTGGTGGAAATGGATCTTCCCGGGTGGAGTTTTACATTAACTTCCTTTTAACGTGCTTTATGCTCTTCTCAGAGGGTTAACACGAGGGGATACCGAATGTCTAGGATGGGTTCACTTCCAAGCCTTCGCCACCAAGTGTTCGCAGCCGAGTTTAATTCTTAGCCCCCAGGAATATAAGCTCAGACTGCATAACGCGAGGATTTGAACAGCGTCCTCTCGCACGAGAGTCAGCGAGTAAATCACCTACGCCACGAGGCGTTTGTATTAATAAAACAGATATATGAGGTTGACTTCGCTCGCAATCTCGTCTTGGTAGTAATGCTTAGATTGTAAGATAATATAAAAAGAAACTTGAAATATTAAAATGGATTTCAAACCTGTAAATTTATTAATTAAATTAAAAAATTTTAAACCTTTTTATTGTTATTTCAACAGACCTGAACATTCATTTCGGGTTATAATAGCTTTCTGTTGATAATGTTGACCTTAAAAAATATCTAAGTTATTTTTCTAAGTTTTCTTTATTCCTAGTATTGGTTAGTGTTTTACTGGCCGTAGCTTTGTTATTAGCTAGATTGGTTGTTAGTAGAATTTATATAAAAAAGAAACTTAGAAAAAAAGTTTTGCAAAATTTTAATAAAATATATTTAATTTTATTGAAAAAAAATATAAAATATTATATACTATATATGCATGATATATATATAATATAATATATTATTACATATAAATATAATATATATTATAATATAAAGTATAATATATATATATATTATAATATATATAAATTATATATATACTATATATATATATAATATATATATTAATATTATATATAATATATAGTATGTATTTATATATATATATATATATATATAATATATTATATAGTAGTATAGTATATATATATATAATATAATATATGTATTATTATAATATATAATATAGTATATTATAATATATATATTTATATATATAATAATATATATAATATATATATAACTTACTATATAATATATATATAGTATACTATATATACTATATATATATTTATACTATATATATGTACTATATACTATACATATACAGTATATATATGTAGTTATGTATATATATGTGTTTTAGTAATATATATATTATATATATGTAGTATATTATAAATATATATATACTATATATATATATATAATATAGATAGTTTATATATAGCTTATATAAAGATATATATAAATATAATATATACTATATAACTAATATATATATATATATATATTTTATGTATTGTATGTATATATATATATATTAGTATTTCTATTTATATATATATATATATTATAAAAATAACTATATATATATAGTATATATATATATATACCTATATATAGTGATACTATAATATTATATATAGATCACGTATTATAATATATATATATAATATATATATATATCTAGTATATGATCTTAGTTTGACTACTATATAATTATATATATATATATATATCATAATATATGTATTATAATATTTGAGCAAAATAGTGACGCTGAATTTAATTATGCGTACAGTAATACATTCTGCACATAACTTATACACTGCACATATACAACGAGCACATACTCCTGCATACACAGCACACACACGTGGCGCCGTACGTATATTATCAGGTGACGTGAGAAAGATATTAGACTAAGATAGAGTTTCTGGTTAGAGTTTTAGTTAAGTGTAAAATTTAATTAAACGAGGTTTTATATTGATTATATTTTAAATAGGAAATCTACTTCAATATTCGTTCAGTATGTTGTTGTTGTCTGTGATGTTGTGTTTGGGAGGAGGGGGTGGATTCTGACTCTCTGCGCCAGACTCTCTCTCACGAGAGAGGAAGGTTTGGCCATTAAATCCTCCTACCTAATAACTTTAACACAGCACAAATATATGTATATAAGTATAATATATATATAATATTAATTATATATATAATATATATATATATAATAATATATATAATACTATATATATTATATATATATATATATATATATATAATAATATAATGTAGTTATATATATATATAAATAATATATATATAGTATATATATGTATATATATATATATATATATATATACTATATGTCTCGGCGGAGCTCAAGAGTATATATTCAAGTTGTAATATTTGAACTTTTTTCCAAAGAACGCCATATAAACGTGTGACAGAGGAATTAAAGCATCCTCAGTTTGCATTTTCAAATTATTATTTACTTCTAATTCCCAAAAATTGTCTTCTACTCTAATCTTTAATTTTCTGAACAATAAGATTTTGGTTTTTAATTAAGCCTTCATTGTACCTACTTTCGGCGAGTCTATCATATAAGTGGTCCTTCATAATTTATTTTAAAAGTTAATGATTCAAAATGAATTTTCTGTCTCCAAGTTATTTGAGTTTCAATAAAATAAGAGGAAAGTCTGATAATGCTGTTTAAGGTTTTGTTGTATCCTCTACCATCGTTCAACATCTTATTAATGATTTATATGTTGTTTTACTTCGCATGCATCTTTATTCCGACAAGGGAATAAGGAGCTAGAGGCAAAATTTCTGATTTTCCCCCCGAAAATTTTAAATGATGACAGGACTTAAGTTAGCAGTCTTTTTTTGTGCTAGAAAACACTTTTAATGCAATTGCCGTTCTAACGCACTGTAAACTTTAATCTGTCTATCAAAGCGGCTTCAATTAATATAATAATAAATAATAAAATGACATAATAATAACTAATAATAAAATAATAATAATAAGTAATAATAATAATAAGTAATAATATATAATTATAATAAATAATTAATAAATAATAATAATAATAAATACCTATTTATCGATTGTGCATGTCTCCGAGGCAGTTTATTATAACGCCTTTATGTGTTTTATTTCAGTATATTTTCGTTGTGTTTCTTTCTGGTTTATATTTTAACGTGACATCCACGTCTTTAGTAATACTAATATTGGAAAGCCCTTTTCTCCAATGCGAATAATGCTATAAAATCTCCGGTACAATTCCGATCCATACCATTTAAAATATGCAGTGAAGACTGCGTCATCGTAACATGACACTGAAATCTATGCTTGGTCAATTCACTCTTCAGAGTTTACGTTCCTATATCAAGCTCGGTTCTGTTTCTGCCTCAGATTATTAAACACCATACCACCATTTTTGGATAATCGTATATCAAGAAGGGCAAAAACACAAACTCTACATTTCTATCGTCATCAAAGTTTCAATGAATTTTTTATTTACTAGACATTTGGAGAAAGACCATGATTGTTCGATGTTCTCATAATTTGTAAAGAATACTTTTGCTGCAATAAGATTGACCCACAAAATTATAGTTACTTTGGACTTTGACCCACAAGATTTTAGTTACATTGGACTTTGAGGAAGCACCTATTAACACCATCGGCATCTCACGAAATAAGATATAATGCATCACTAATATATATTATATAAACTATATTAATATATTATAGATATATATATATAGGATATATATAATATAATATATATAACTGATTATATATATATAGTAATATATATAGATTATTAAGTTAATATTATACACTTAAATTACGAATTCGTTAATATATACTATATAGTATATATATATAGTAATATATATATGATAATATATATAGTATATGACATATATATATATAATCAGTACATATAATATTATACTGTGGATAATATATATAGTATAATATATATTTTTATATAATTTGATATAATAATCGCCGCTTAATATAATGGATTATAGCGTTATATAAGCTACTATATATAATATATATATAGAGTACCTAGATAACTTCGGTATATAGCTGAATGTTATTATAGTATATATACGACTGTCCACAGGTCCTTATGCGTTGTTTTATCGCCTGCCGTCCAGTTTTTCATTTTTATTTTTTTTTTTTTAATAATATTGGCCACTATAGAATGATGCCAATAATGAATTTCAGTGTAAACGGACATGTTCAAGAAGTCAGAATATTTTAAAAATAGTTTTTAAAAATATCGATTTATGTTAGAATATTTTTTCAAAATGAAATATCTCGAAAAGTAACGACGCTTACAGAAAAACCAATAACAAATTTGGAATCAGCGATAAAGCTTATTACATAAATGTAAAAAGAAAAAAATTATAGTAGTTATAGTATTGGGGGCCTCGAGCCGACGCGGGACAGAGGGGGGACGTTTTCCCATACTCGTAGGGGCAGGGGTGGCGAGGAACCCCCGCCGACACTAAAGTAACCGAAAGAGTCAGGGGTCTCCCGGAGACCGCTCCCCGGAGGGGGGAAAAATAGTCCTACCCCGGCGTTCCCCGGAAGGCCGAGAGAACCCCGACTCCCTGCCATCTTGGCGGTTTACCCTGGGGTATTCTTTAGTTTTGAAAAACACCAAAAAATTAAAACAAAATTATTAACTGAAAAAATAATTTTTAGAAAAAAACTTATTAAAATATTTGTATACTTTTGAAGCATGTCCCGTTAACCACTATAAATTCAAATTTAGTATCACTATAAATACGCAATCATGTTCAAAAAAACAAAAAAAAAATAAAAACTGACGGAGTCGTAAAATCTGAAAAGGTCCTATACTATATGTTTGAATCAATGTCCGTTACTCACTGAAATTGATTGTTAGGATCATATACAGAGAATATATTAAAAAAAAACCAGAAAAAAAATATACAAAACTGACGGTAGTCGTAAAAACAGATAAGTCCTATAATATATATCTCTATATATAATAAAATATAACTATCATATTATATACTACTAATATATATATATATATGGACCCTATATAGAGGTATTCATACCACTACTACTATATATTATATATATATATATATATATATATATAATATATAGTATAAATAAATAAATGAGCTTGTGGTGTTTGTGTGTGTGTGTGTGTGTGTGTGTGTGTGTGTGTGTGTGTGTGTGTGTGTGTGTGTGTGTGTGTGTGTGTGTGTATCTGTGTGTAGTGTGAGAGAGGAAGAGTAAGAAAGAAGAAATTACCTCCCATTCTAACAGGTAAGTTCAGTTTGCCGGACCACTAGAACGCCCTCGAGCATAGAAGGAAAATAAAGATTTAGAAAGGAATAAAAGTGACACAAAACATATACTTCCCTCCGCTCCTACAAAACACACTTTCCACCCCAAAAACCCCCCGGAGCCCCCCCCCCACCTCCCACCGCCACTACACTCATATATATATTTAATGCTTCCAATAATTTCTATGAATTATTCCTTGATTTTTTTTCCCCTGACGGTTGGGTGATTCACCCGCGTGTGTGTGACGTCATTAACTGGACAATAAGGGTTCTTTTGTTGCACTGAAGTTCATTTTATATTGATGATTTACTATTGGTTCCTATGTAAATAATTAATAAAGGGGATTTTTTATTCTGTTTCTTGACATCTTATTGATTAATTAATAATTTTATTATCCTCAAGAGTGAAATAAAAAAGAATAATAAAATACAATCAAAAAGGATAATAAGAGACAATAAGAAGGATAATGAAGAAAAATTAAATATTTATGAGTTTAATCAATTATATATTATATTATTTATTAATAAAAATACATGGGTCCTCTTTGTTAACCAATAATTATTGAGTATTATTATAATGATATCATTTGTTTGAAAGTAGGAATACTAATAAGTTACGTAATGTAGCTATATATAGAACGAGCTGAGTAGTAGTTATACATATAGACATATTATATACCTGGCGTCGATTAAGAGCCGCGTCAACGAAGGGCAATCCAACCGCGGTTAACAGGTGCCGTGATCAGTAGCGCGGTGCGGTCTTACTATTTTACTACGCTATAACTATTGATAAATGTGTATTTTGTCACAACTAACTGGTCTCTTTCTTTTGGAAAACCGCACAAAGATGAGCCAGAACAACTAGACTCTGCTTTTTTAGCTTTAATAATGAGTATGTTAAGTATTGACGTTAATTATAATAATATATAGGATAGATATTAAGTTAACTCACTATCATACTATGACTACGATAAATATATATATATATATATATATATTATTTATATATATAATTTACTATGAATATATGATTTTCACAAACACTTATTTTTATGTATGTTTTTTGGCATTTCGTTGTGGGTCGTAATGATTTGATTCGCATGACGCGCGAAAGAGTTCATTATAGTCAGTGTTTTAAATATATATGTCAGATTATTGTTAATATGAGAAAATGCTGGAAAACGCCGGATGGCATCGGGATACAGGCTGCGGATTCTCAGATTGTTATTTGTAGACATGTTTGCGTTACTGTATAGGGTGTTCAAGTGTATGGAAGCTTCCTGGTTAATAGTCAGTTTTTATTAGTGCGTAAGCTGTCGGTTGGATTTGTGCTGTTGTAATTAATTTTTCGTAGTTCATATGATTCTATGGTTAATATTAACTATGACTTCAATTGGTATTAGCATGAATGATTCATTGGTTGTATTTAAGAACTTATTTTGTACTAAGTTTATCCGAAATGGTACTTAATATGTGAACTGAATCATTAGATCGATAGAACAAAAGATCGTTTACGGATATATATACATATATATAATATCTAGTCCGTAAGCTGGAAGGATAGTATATAGATAATTCTCGTGCTTTTTAGAACAGGGCCAAATATAAGTAAGTTATAGGTATATGGCGTAGTTCAGCTTCCGGTACTATCTCGAGAGACTAATTGATAACAGAGAGGCACGCAGCGACGCACGCACGCAGAGAGAGGACGAGGGAGACCCGAGAGAAAGACTGTGAAGGGGGCGAAAAGTGTCCAAAAAAGAAACACCTGCGATATGAAGACACACCATAGGTATGGAAGCTTACACTCACACAAGCAACACACACACACACACATACTACACACACAAGACACACACACACACCAAGCACTATACTGCTCGGTAGATATATAAGTACACTCACTCACGTAATATATATTACGTACTCACGTAGGTCACTATATACTTATAATATAGGGTTTATAGTATACTATAGTAATACAAGTATTTTTATATGATATATGACGTTGATACAGGAGATAGTATTAATATAAGTGGTGCGTTGGCACTAATACGATATATACTGTGACATTATATTACAGAATCATCATATATGAGGTGCCTTATGATCCAGGAATAACATTTTATAATTATTTATCTTACTGACTTTGGATGAACTCTCTGTTATGATTGCAAGTTATCAGATATAGCGAGAGACTATGATATTTTTAGACGAGGTTATGAATGAATTTTCTGTCTAAATCTTCACGACGTCTGCACTAGATACAAAACATCTTGCGGACGTTAGCAATAGTATTCGTTGTCTGTACTCATCGCACTCTGCATACGAGGATTCACTGACTGTCATCTTGTTAATATTCGCGACTGTCATCGTACACAATTAGCATATGCAAATGTACTAGAAAGATTGTCTGGAGAGGAGAGAGCGTTACAGCACTTACTGATAAGATCGTTGATCTGGGACTCACATTTAACTCGATTAATCGTTAAGTGACAGAAAGATTGATTCCCCACCACCAAAAAAAAAAACACCAAACACAAAACAAAAAAAAATGTTAGTGATTTATTCGCCCGTAATAGGTGTGGTTAAGGTTTACTTAAGATATATTAGGGTAGCTATGATACGTTACTGTTATGTTAGCTTTATTAATGTAAAAAACTTTGTTATGATTACATATATTCGATGGTTAGTTATAAAGAACTTATTTTTAGTGTTATGTTTGGAACAAATTTTGTTATTTTTTTTATGTTATGTTTGGTTAACTTTGTTGTCTTTGCAATTATTCGCGTTGGGGATTATGATATTAGGACGAGGTTATGATGAATTTTTTTGTTAAAATATTACGAAGTTGATGTAAAAAATTTGGTAGCGTTAGCAATAATACTGTCGTTGTCTGTATGATGAGTTAGACTGGGTTCTGCAAATTTTTGTTAAATATAGCTTCATGTTTAATGTAAATTAACATCAGATACTGGCTAAGAGACTATGCTTGGAAAAAAGAGTATGAATGTTACGCTTGTACGATGTGTTAGGCTCACTCTCTCACATGTTGTTAAGTGCAAGAAATTTGTTAATGTTAAGTAGTTTATTCAAGTGTGTAAGTTGTGTTAGGTCTTGTCGTTGTACATTATATTCTTAGTTCAGGTTATGTTATGTTAGCTTTATTATGTAAAAACTTTGTTATGATACCATATATTCGATGGTTAGTATACAAAGAACTTAATTTTTGTGTATATGTAGGAATAAAATTTTTTGTTATTTTTATGTATGTTTGGTTAAAACTTTGGGCTCATTATATACGTTGTCTGTATGATGATTAGACATGGTTATGATAAATTGTTGTTAAATATTACTGTCGTCAATGTAAAATTAACGTTAATCGATGTTAGAGATAATGCCTTGGAAAAAGTAATGAATAAGGTTACGTTTGGTTATGTAAAGTTAGTTATCTTTCTAACTGGTGTTAAGGTGTGGAACTTTGTTAATGTTATAACCAGTTTATTAAGTGAGTAAGTCTGTGTGAGGTTTGTGGCTACTGAATATTCTTAGTCCAGGTTATGTTATGTTAGCTTTATTAATGTAAACTTTGTTACGTTAGCATATAGTCGATGGTTAGTATATATAAGAAACTTATTTTTGTGTTGTGTTTAGTCGAAATGATAGTCGAAATATGACATGAATCAATAGATCAATAAGTTCAAAAGGTACGTGGGGTGGGAGGGTTTGGGGAAGGGTTGATCGGTTTTGATTTACTGATCTTAACTGAGTTTACCTGCGTTTAGCAACAAGTAATTTATACTATTATATGAATATTATTTTCATATTGTGAACTTATTGAATCGTAAGGTGACTGTTTATGATCAAATTTTATTATAGTTTTCCAGCTTATTCGTTGGTCTGTTGTATTAAATCTTTACATATCTTACTCCCTGCAAATTGTTTGTTTAAAAATCTATAATGTGCGAATGTAAAATTAACGTTAATATGTTAGAGATATGCTTGGAAAAGTATGAATAGGCTTTAAGTTTTTGTATGTAAACAAGTTTAGTTCCTTTAAGGTGATAGTGTGGGAACTTTGTTAATGTTGATACAGTTTTGATAGTGCGTAAGCTGTGTTAGTTGTGTTATTGTCGTTGTACATTATTTCTTAGTTCGCATATGAATGGCTCGATGTTAGCGCTTTAATTATGGCGAGAAAAGTCTTGGTTGGGAAGGTTTCAAGAATTTGGTTAATGGACGACACTAAAAATTGTAGTTTGCAGAATGTATCTATCTCGAAATGAGTAGCGTCGAATGTGGACTACGACGTTTAATTTGTTGTTCGGGTGTTATGCGTAAAGATTAACATTGATGGATTGTTATACGATATGTGTTGAAAAAGTGTGGGAAATGAGGTTTAATGTTTTTGTATGTAAAGTTAGTTACTTTACTGGTGTTAAGTGTGGAACTTTGTTAATGTTTGTAATTTATTCGTAGGGATATCTTGTTTTAGGTTTTGTCGTTTGTTATATTATTTTCTTAGGTTCATATGATGCTCTGTTAGCTTCTATTAGTAGCTGAAAACTTTGTTATGTTAAGCATATATTCGTTGGTGTATAGTAACTATAGAGAATCGTTTATTGTGCTATGTTTTATCCCGAAATGGATATACGAAATGCTACGTAATTTCGACTGTGTTAATGTAAAATTAACAATTGATAAGTTAGAGAGATACGTTTGAAAGTGTGAATAGGTTAACGTTTTGCAAGCGTGAGAGAGTGCTTTTACTGTGATCAGTAAGTTTGTACGATGATTGCCAGGCTAATGTATTAAGTAAATCGTGTCTAGGTAATTCATTGTGAGGGTGTTGTCATGATGGGTTGGTGTATGTGTGTGTTGTGTGTGTGTGTGTTGTGTGGTGTGTGTGTGTGTGTGTGTGTGTGTCGTGTGTGTGTGTGGTGATGTGGGGGTGTGTGTAGGGGTATGTTATGTTCATATACATGTATAGTTGATATAATAATAATATATAAGATGCGTCAGTCGCCAGCTATATTTTTGTTTAATATAATATAATAAAGATATTATAATCTGAGAATGTGTCTTAAAGTGTTGATCGTAAGAGCTCCTGATTATGAATGCCCCCCGAAGGGCAGTGCCCTTATGTAATCGCCTCTGTATGATGCGCCGTTGCCTAATACCGGAGTCTTGTTTTAATAATATAATAGTATTGCATCACTTTATGCAAGTGGATAAAGCATAAAAATCATTTTCATGTTTTCATGTTTATATTATTTCTGAAAGAGGTACGGAGTCTAAAAACGGAATAAGCTAAAAATCATAATAATAAATGAATAATAATAATAAATTACTGTTTACAAGATAAAAACAGATGTGTAAAGTAAGGACAGAAGGTTTAATAAATTCTTGGCACGCCTTCAGGTCTATAGTGTCAAAGATATTAAGATCTATGAAGTCATTACCGCGATAATTTGCATTGGCCTGGTCGTGATGGCTTAGCAAAGTGCAGTTCATCTGAATTGGCTATCGCTTTGAAGCGTAACAAGATTACGTAATGTATAGGTGTCGGGTAGAGAGCAATTTACCAAACCAATTTTGTTCGTCTAGTTTGTGCGACTGCATGCAAAGCGATTCGCACGGTTACTTGGTGTTGTGGAGATAATGTGGGAAGTAAAATCATAATATAATATACATAATAATAATAATAGGTAATAATAATAATCAAACTAATAATAGATAATAATATTTTGTGCGGTTGTGTATAGTAAAAGAAATTGAGGTTGCTATGGAACTGACTCTCCTGTATGGTAGGAGGGGAAATTCTCATTTTCTAGTTAACTTGTTAATAGAATGCTGTATGTCAGTTAGGTTAAGATGATATGTATATTTTTGTTTAGTTTTCAATTTTATAATGTTTAATGTAAATTAACATTAATATTAGAGATTTGTTTGAAAAAGGTGTTGTTAAATTGATTTAACTTGAACGTTTGATATAATTAGAGCCAACAACAGCAACGAACTAACAAAACGACAACATCAAACATTTCAACAACAACAACAACATCGAAGGGGCAGAAAAATTAAAAAACGTGACATTTAACAACAACAACTAAAGCAAAGAATTTTTTATTTTTGCTTATGTGATATAAAAAAGATTTATATGAAATATTAATCAATTAGTCAATAGATCAATAGATCAATGATCATGGAAGGGTAGGGAGGGGTGGGCGTGGGTGGTTTTGATTTAACCTGATTTACTGATATGATTTGGGTATGGTAAAATGCAAATTTTTTAAGTTATGAAAACATAAAAAGAATAATTTTTTATAGTAAAAAAAATTGTATAAAGAAAAGAAAACAATCAATAAAAGTTTTTGTGTTATGTTTGTACAAATATGACTTGAATCAATAGATCAATAGATCATAGATCACAGATGGACAGAAGGGTAGGAGGGGTGGGGTGGGTGGTTTTATTTACTGACTGATTTACTGCTTTAGGTATGTAAAATGCAAAATTTTTTAGGCTATAACTATAAAGAAGAATAAATTTTTATAAAACAAAAGTTTTTAAAGAAAAGAACAAAAATAAATTCAAAGCTGAAGATAAAAGGAAGCGAAATTTATATAATGCAATGATAAAAATGTAGAATTAAAATAAAAGATAATTACATATGAAATTAAAAATTTAGCAAAGTATATCATAAAAATTATTTTCGATAAAAGAGAAAAATTTAAAAACTAATCTTTTTAAAAATTAAATAAAAAAAAAAATTAAACCAAAGACAATAATTAAATAATACTTTAAAAAAATAGTGAAACACAAAGTGTAAATGTCAATGAAACTTATAAAAAATGTTACGAAAATAAATCTAGATAAAAACAAACAAGAAAAAAATTATAATTAGTTAACGTTTATAAAAAGAAAATGGATTTGAAAATAGAAATGTCAGTTCAACATTTAGAAAACGGGTTATGTTTGCATGATGCAATGCAACTGACGACATGTACATGTAGAACAGAAGCATTATGTGAACAGTAATGATCCTGGTGTTTCTTCAAACAATTTTTTATAGACGTCGACACGGCACAGGCTCTAGCATCGGTGCCGGTACCACTTCCTCTTCCTCTTCTCTTTCTTTCCTTCTTCTTCCTCCTTCTTCCTTTCTTCCTTTCTTCCTTCTGTTTTGCACTCCATGCATTTTTTTTTCAGTCGGGGACCCCCCTTAATGGGGGTCCCAGACACCCTTAACGGACTTATAACCGTCATTTCCGAGATCTACAACTTATAAACATATATTTTGATATAATATGTAATAAAAGATTTTATTACTTGCAGCTTATTTCATTCACATTCCTTGTAGAAATCAAACTCTCTTTTTCATAATTTTTAATCCACTTGATCCTCATTCCTCATCCTTCTTCTTTTTCGCTATCTTCCTCTGTTTGCATTCATGCATTTTTTCAGTCGGCGACCAGGCCCCTCGTTGCGGTCCAAGACCCCCTTTTAACGGACTTATACACCGTCATTCTTCAAGATCTACAGGTTTCAATAACATATATAAAAGATAAACAATATGGGACTAAACGAATATTTATTACTAGGACGACGCAGCGTCCGCACGGTGCCGATGCCCAACTCGCTCTCAGACTCCGAGCTCCTCTCGCAACTCTGTTTTCATCTCCCATCATGCTGCTTCAACTGGACAAGTCCGAATTATCCGACTAAACGATATTTATTACTTGAGCACCTGGGGGTGGCGAGTTTAGCCAGTCGAGCGCGCGGATGCCATTTTTACGACTCCTCAGACTCCGACTCCTTCTCCAACTCTTTTCTTCTCTGGACTCTCTTTCTCCTCTTCTCCTTGTTTCGCCTCTTCCTGTCATGTCCTGCTTAGACTTGTTTGCATTCCATGACATTTTCTTCTTTTTTAGGAGGGGACCCCCCTCGGGGGGGGGGGGTCTGACTCCGAATCCGAATCTACTTCCACCTCCGTCTCCACTCCGAATGCTTTACCCAGCTCAAATTTCAACCTTCACGGATCAATTTTTAATTTTTAGGGGGCTTGCGCCCCCCTACCCCCCTTAAGGGGGGGGGCGTAGGGGTACGTTAATCGTGTACGGGGCGGGGCCATATACGGATATAAAACACATATATATTTGTTTCTTTATTTATTTATTTTATTTATTTTTTTATTTTTTTTTTTATTTATTATTTAATTAATTTTTAATTAATTTATTAATTAACTAATTATTATTTTATAATTTATTTATTAATTTATTTAATTTTAATTAATCAAAAAAAGCTTCGCTTTTTTTCGTCGATCGAAGGGGTAGTGCGCCCCCTTTTGTGGGAATTTTTTTCAAAATTTTCCCACGACCCCGGGGAAGGTATCTTTATATTAATCTTATGATATATTATAATATATATATATAAAATATGTACAGTAAGATAAGTTATGTTTACAAAGTTTATATATAATAATATATTATAGATAATAATATATATATATATATAATATATATATAATATATATTATATACCATACATTTATATTGTATATATATATAATATACCTTATAGTTTATTATTTATAATATATAATATATCTATATATCCATACAGGTTATAGTATATATATATATAATATGATATCTTTTATGTATATATACTATATATATTAAGAAATACAAAAGAGTAAATTATAATTATAACAATGGAAGAATAAATATTTATATAGGATATGATATAAATTTTTCCTTGTTATATATAATATACCACACAATTGTATATATTATATGATATTATATATATATATAATTATATAGTAATATATATATATATATATATATATATATATATATATAATATATTTTTATATATATATATTATATAATATTTAATAGTATATATATTATATACCTTGATAGGATTTATATTAAGTATAAATATTTATTTCAATAATAATATCTATTATGGATAAACTATATATATATTATTATTTTATAAATAATATATATGATATTTATATATATAAGTATTAATATATATATGCATATATATATATATATATTATAATATATTATATATTATTAATATATATATTATATATATATATATATATATAATTATATTGATATTGTCTGCAATCGACGCAGGTCTGTAATGTAAGATAATGTTTATCTGGAGGCGAACCAATTAAATGAATTATCGGAGAAAAAAATTCTTTTATTAATACACTTGCACTGTTATATATGAATACAGAGATAATTATTTTTCCACAATTAATAGCTTGAATTTTTAGTTGTAAGAGTTGAGCTTTCGTTTCCCGTGGCGGGCAACAGTCGTCAGGACTGGTGAGCGGAAGTGAAATGATGCCTATTTCAGCTCTGTATTCTGGCAACCTGGTATAAAATTAGGAGGAACAGGGTAAATAGTTAGATGAGTTTAAGGTAATTTTTTAGTTTGTAAGATTTATTTATATATGAATTAGTAATGTCGTCTATGTATGGGACTCCGGCTAAAGTATTGTAATTTTGGGTGTTTTTTTATCAAAAAGGACTCAATGGTTTTTCGTATTGTGGTGTTTTGTATGGGAATTATGAGTTTGGAGGATGTAATGTTGATTAAGTGATTGTGATTTTTCCTATGTATTGTTAAGGAGGAGGAAAGTGTATCATCTTTTAAATCTTGTTTATGTTGTTTGGTGCGTAATTCAAAGTTGTTAGTCTCACCTAAGTAGTGTTTATTGCAATTGAGGCATGGAATTTTGTAAATACCGGAATTTTGAATGGGATATGAATCTTTAGGTTTAAGTGCATGTTTGAGAGTTATGAGGTTAGATTTAGTAGTTTGTATGAAGTTAGGTATATGTTTTTTAAGTAATTGTGTATTTACGTTGGGTATTGGTAATATATTTGTGTAACTTTTTAAATTTGGATTTGGATTGAGATGTTTGTTTTTGGCGAGTTTGAATGCTTTGTAAATTATAGGTTGAGGATAATTTAGTTTTTTACCATTTCTCCATCATCAATTTTGTTTTTTTTTCCGTTTCTAGGTATATGGTGTCGATACATTCTAGAGCTCTTAAAATAAATTGGAAAGGGATGGCAATTGTTTGGTGGATTGTTTCGTGATCGTGAATACCAATGTATGTATGAATCTGAAGCTGTTGGTTTTTTCTGTGTATTGGTAAGCTGAGGAAATTATAGTTTGGGGACCAAAGATATGAGAAATGTCAAGAAACTCGAGATTTGTGTTAGTGTTGGAAATTTCGAAGTTGAACCTTTGGATATCATTTATGGTATAACGGGCTTGATTAATAAAGAATTAAAATATGGATTTGGTGTTTATTGGCTTCTTTCGGTATTAGAGGATAGTAAAAACGTCGTCTACATATTTACACTTATAATTGATATGGAAACTATACTAAGACCATCAATGAATTTCTCTATTAATCCATGTATTGTTACTTTAATGTCGGGGGAGAGGGGGGTCCCATACTGAGAAAGACGCTTTTATTTGTTTCTATAATATTTATTTTTGGTGATTAAACAAAAATAAAGCATGTTTAAAAATTAATGATATAGTGACTTGATGATGGGAAATGGTAATGTGAAAGATATGTTGTGTGTAGTGAAATGGTTTTCTAAGAGTTGTGTGGTATGATTTATGGGACATTGGTCATAGGGAAATGGCATTAAACTGACGATGTATTGTAGTTGGAGAAATTGATCAGTTTGTTTTTTGGAATGAAATGTTGCGAATTTTTAAATATGTGAGGTGGAAATATGTTATGAGGGAATTAAGTTCTTTGAAAGCCATTTTGCTAATTTGGAGTGATGCAAGCTCTATATTAGATATGATGGGCAAAGAGGGATGTTTTCTTTGCTGAAATTTTCGGGATGGGCGTCAGAATTTAGACAAAGTGGGCATATTGATTTGACAGGGTCTGGAGATCATGTGGTCTGTTTAGGTAGAATTTTTAGTGAGATGTTATGGTACGCCTGTGAATTTTTGTAAGGGATCAGTGTGTATTTCGGTGTATGTTGTGGTGTCATTGAGTAATTGAGTTGTTTTGTTTGTGTAATCAGTGGTGTTATTATGACTATTTTGTTTCCTTTATCTGATCGTGAAATGGTAATGTGGTTGTTGTATTTTCGATATTTGGACAGGGTATATGAGAACGACGAGGCAGTAAACGTGTCCGATTTGGCAGTTGTTGTAGTCGTGTAGCAAGGATATAATCAAAAAGTATATCGGGAGTTAATTTTTTTATATTCTTTATTTTTGTTTTCCAGTGTGTAAAGGTTGTTGCAGTAAGGATCCAGGGTCGTGTGTGATGGCGGAAATTTAACCATAACCTAATAAATGTAGAGTCGTGTGTTGAAAAAGATTATGTCAAAATCAGGTATAACTAAGGATTATCTTGGTTTCGAGATGTTTTTTTGTTCACAGTTGCTATTTCTGAATAAGTTGTCTAGTTTGTTTTTATGAATTTCAAAATTGTTTAGTTTTCTTTTTCAGTTTTATTTTATGGCGTAATCGGTTCTTCGGTGAATTAGGTTAAGGTCTAATTTGTTGAATTGGTAGAAAATCTGTTGAAAGTTTTTGGGAAAGTTGGGGTAATTTTCGGTATTTTGGTTTTGTATTTCTTTCTTTATGACTTGTTATTTGATTCTTGAGTAATGTATGCAGACTTGAGATAGATGGATGGAATTCGGGGCGTGGTTTGTCACCGTAGATGAATGCAGGGATGTAGCTTTTAGGTATAACACAGTCTATTTTGAGTGCACCCACTCTTGGAACTTAAATTTTATCATTTAAACTTTTAATTTAATATTTAATTTAAAAGGGGTGTAAGCGGGCAATTAAGGCCTCGAACCCCCTTTCTATGGATTCACACCACTTTTCAAGCGCGACGCATCCCCTTGGTGATCTCAAATGTTAGTGCATAATGTGTAGGCAAATCGCATCCTCTATGATGCGTTGTTCTAACCCGAGATCAGTTGTTCTTGTTAGTACGCTTGAGATTGGTTATAACTTTGTTAAATGTCTACAGTTTATTGCACACTTAATGTCATTCCTGTGTACAGGCTACGGTTCCTCTTATGTTATTGTTAGTTTAAGGAATATTTATGTTATGCGTTTTATTCGTTTGATTGTATGATTTGGTTATGTTTATTTTAGTGATGTTCTGACAGTGATTTTGCCTGCTAAAGACTTTTGATGCGGTATGTCTAGGGATTGCTGAAAACAAGGTGTTTTCTTAAGTGTTTTTTTTTTGAAAAAACACGTGTTTTTTTTTAAACAATGTTATTTTTTTTTTGTTTTTTTTTAACAATTACACATAATAATATAGTTCCTCGTTTTTTTCTTCAAGTTCGATGATCAGCGTTTCATTTGCTTCTATTTCTTTGGAGTGTTAGTAAGTCTTAATGTCCAAGTCATGTAACTTTTCTAAGAGAAAATCGTTTCCCATATCTGGAAGCTGTCTAAGTGTAGTTACTATTTCTTGAAGATCCTGTTTAAGAGCGTATTGTTCAGATAGTGTCTTGAAGAAGTCGAAATGCTCTGTAGTTTGATCTAATCCTTCTTTAATATAGTTGGTTCGTTCCTCCAACCTTAACTCAGCCTTTTCAATGCTTCGGAAGTATTTGGCAGGCTAATGAATTCTTTTTAGTTAGTTCTTCCCATGTCGTAAAGAGGGATCCTCTTTTAAATGTACGCGTCGCCTCTTTCATAAAGATGATCATAAATTGCTGCGCCGTCCATGTTTAATCAATATGAATATTATTACGCGTATACACTTTTTTTCAGTTTCAACACTGAAAAACAATGGATAAATAATCACATTCTCAATGGATACTTTATCAGCCAATTTCATACGTTTAATATTTAATGTTAACACCACGCTTACGGGCAAGTGCCCTATTCAAAGGAGAGGGTTTCTCAATTTACGTCGAGTAAGATCGAAAGCTAAGCCTTATAATTTCTACTAGCCTATTTTTACTATCTATTTCAATTGGAAATATTATATATATATATATAATATATATATATTATATATATATATATTAATTAATTATCTTAAATATATATAATATATAATATATATAGTATATATATATATATATATATATATATATATATATATATATATATATATATAATAACTTGCTTACCAATGGATAGAATTTAAACACTTAATTTTCTTTAAATTATAATAACAAAAATGGTTCCAATAATTATTATTTACTTCACTTCCTAACTAAGTATATTTACAATCCTACGCTAAATCGATAATAAAATGGAGCACATCTGGGAAAACGACCTCAAAATATAACATATACTTCCACTTGTTAAACAAAATAAATCATCAATCACGATAGGCAATATCAAGTTTAAACTATTTACACACGTAGTAAACTTACTCACAATTTTAGTCTTAGTTACGATAATGTTTAAAATTCTTAAAAAAAAAACAATAAACACACTCTATTTTAAGATGCGTTAACTCAGTTAATTTGAACGTCTATGAGTAAATAACAAATGAACAACTTACAATTGATTCCTTTAACCCAAATAATCTATGATATTATAAATTCACAAGCTTTCCTGACGTCCTATGCGTCTACTTGAACAAAAACAATACAACTCGAACTCCGGTCGATGAGGATAATACCATTCCTTCACTTTGTCTTTGATCAGTGACCGACTCCTGACATCTGGTGATTGCTTCGATTCTTCCAGAATCGATCCGCTGACTCTCAACCAACAACAGTTGTCGTATCCAGCCCTGGACTCAGTCCCTATAATACAAAAATATTCAATGCTAAAAATCTTTCCTTTAACATTTCTAACAAAATATAAGTTTTTAGTTAATTAGTTTTTTTTCTACTTACCGTCGTTTCACGGGTTACTTTCTTAATTTTCCTTTTTTTTTTTCTCTTGTTCCAATCGTTTGAGCACCTTTCCAATCCTTTGTTGAGTTTAGTTCCTACTCTCTTCACTTAATCCTTGAGATGTCTAACACAATCTAAATCTTTCTCAAAAATTCTAATTAACCTTACCTTCAATTCTCGTAGTTGGTTTGTCTTTTCGGTAACAATATATATATATATATATATATATATATATATATATATATATATATATATATATATATATATATATTATATATATATAATATATATATATCTAGTATGAAATATATTAAATAAAAAATATAAATAATAAAAAAAAATAAATAAAAATCTATGTGAAATAATAAGGTAAATAAAAAAATGCCACGATTCTAGCAAAAATTTAATATCAACGGAAGAAACTACAAATAAAAATTAAAAATGAAAAAAATATAAAAAATATATAACTAATTTAAAAAAATTAACTAAATAAATAAAAAATATAAAAAAAATAAGAAATTAAAGAAATATAAAAATAAAATTAAAAAAATTAACAATAAAATAAAAACAAAAAATAAATAAAAAATAATTATCAAAATAGATTAAAATAAATAAGTAAAAAATAATTAAAAATAAAAATAAAAAAACCTAAAATTAAGAAACGTAAAAATAAATAGAATTAAAATAGGACATAAAATATATATTTAATAAAACTATGAAATCAAAAATAATTAAAAATAATTGCAAAAAAATTAACAGAATTAATAATAAAAAATTAAAAAGTTTAAAAATAACTAAAATAAAATAAAAAATTTTTGAAAAAATTAAAATAAAAATAATTAAAAAAAAAAATGTAATTTAAAAAAAAATAAAAATATTCAAAAATAATAATTAATTAAAATTAAAAAAAAATAATTAAAAAAATAAAACAAAATAATTAAAAATGAATTTAAAAAAATATAATAAATGTTGAAAAAATTAAGTTTAAAAATATTAAACAAGTAATAAATAAACTAATAACAAAATAAAAATAAAAAATAAAAATAAAAAATTGTTTTGAAAACAATTAAAATAAAAATAAACAAAAAATAATAATAATTAAAAAAGTAATAATTAAAAAATCGGAAATTAATAAAAAATATAAAATAATTAAAATATTAATAAAAAAAAAAATTAAATAAAAATTAAAATGCTAAATAAAAAATATAAATTAACAAAATATTAAAAAAATAATTAAAAAAGTAAAAATAATAATGAAAGTGTTAAAAAAAATAAATTGCAAGAAAAAACTCGCCAGTCCAAGGATTCGCCACCCATTCGATAGCTTCGATCCTGCGCCAAGCTACATGTCGCCCCTCTGTCCCCTGGCTCACCGAACTATATATATATATTATATATATATATATATATATATATATATATATATATATATATATATATATATATATATATATATATATATATAATATATATATATATATATATATAAGGAGAATTCGCGGTGAATCACATAGAAGATTGAGGATAATTTGAAAAGAAATTTATTTAAATAAAAAGTTAGTTAAATAGTATTAAAATACCACATCTTGCTTATAATAATTACGGCCTTGATAAAAAGATAATAAAATAACTGAAATAAAATAGTTTTATCGTTACGTCGGCAGTATAGTACCTTACGACTTTAATGAAGTTACTCAATATTTTTTCGTCTAAGATCAGTAGTATTTATAACATTACAATGCGAGGATGCCTTGTGAATTGTTAAAAAAAATGTTATTAGAGACTATTTATGAAATATTTGGTAATAATAATGAGCATTTAGTTTTTTTGCAACATTTCAATTTCATATTAATTGAAAAAAAGTGTAGCAAATCATGCAAATGTAAAAAAAAAAACTGAAATATATAAAGAAACTTATTTTAAATGTAAAAAATGTGGAAAAAATTATTGTTCAACTCTATTAGGATCATTATTCGAAGGTATTAAAATTAATTTTTTGTTTTGTTAATGATGTAATTGCCAAACAATGTGGTTCCATGGTATGATTTTCCAAACATACTGTTGTAGATTGGTATAATTTTTTTAGAGAAGTTTGTGTGATAGAAATATTAAATTTGAGGAAAAAAAATGACTCTAACCTGACCTAACCTACCTAACCTAAACTAACCTACCTGCATTTGACCCCTAGACCATTGGAGGAAAAAAAAAAATTCCGTTCCTATTACATTTATGTATCATAGAGGCTACCCGAGTTCCATGTAGGCGATAAGAAACTTTTGTATATATATATATATATATTATTATATAATATATATTATATATATATATATATTATATATATATTATATAATATATTATATATAGTATATATATTATATATATATATATATATATATATACGTTTCCCTATAAAAAAGAAAAACTTTATAATATGGTGCCAGAAAAGTTTAAAGCTAATGTCGTACACGTTGAGTTGATTCATATCGCAAGGACGTAAAATCTCAGACGTATAATTTTCCATATTGATAATATAAGTTATTTTTTTTAAACAGATTACGCATGATTTTTAGGTTCAACATATAATTATAATAAAACTTTAAATCTAAATAAAGTTCTTTTGAAAAGTCTATAGTTTTTCTTTCCTTATCATGCAATTATAACATATATATATATATATATACTATATATATAATATATATATATATATATAT
This sequence comes from Trachelipus rathkii, assembly GCA_015478945.1. NCBI lineage: Eukaryota > Metazoa > Arthropoda > Malacostraca > Isopoda > Trachelipodidae > Trachelipus > Trachelipus rathkii. The sequence continues at coordinate 36,318 of JABUQX010050544.1, forward strand.
ATTATAATAATATTATATTATATATTATATTATATTATATATATATATATATATATTATATATATAGTATATATATAGAAATCATAGTTGCCCAAAAAAAGGTTATTCCTGGAAACCTAACTGGTGCCAAATAAAAGAGTAGAGAGCATCGTTCCAATATTTGAGCAATTCATTCGTCTTTGACTTCGAACTGTTAAGTTTTGTATTTAAAATTCCCATTTCGTAGTGTGGCTTCATGCTGTGAACATCTTTAAGCTGTTAAGCTTCGTTGCTAGAAAGTTAAGAACCAGTCGCTAATCATTGTGGACTTAAAACCCAATTATTCGCTTTAAAAAGCAGCAACTTATATAGTGCTCGCCATATTAGCGCCTTATTTAAATCTGCTTATTGTATTTGTTATAAGCCTATTTATTATGTATAAGCTATTTATATGATTTGCGTTCTGGTAATTCAATAAGCATTTTTTTTCAAATATTCAAAGATCGTTTTTCGAATTAAAATTACTCTGGAAAGTTTTGAAAACGGGTGAAACTTCTTGCTTCTAAACTTGAGAAAACAATGTTTTCTCACATAGCTTAGATTAATCGTAAGCTGTGACATCCACGTACCTAAAATATTCGAGAACGTGAAGACCCTAGGTTTTCCAGGCCCACATATATCTAAATATTCAAACTTGCAGCAGTAAGAAAATAAAAACCTATTCTTGTGCTTGTCAACGTCTAAATTTATGCTTTATATTATTAATTCCAAGTTCTGTAATTTGAACTAAATATCAGATTAAGCGTAATTTGCTAATCTTCCATCAAAATAAATCATTAATATTCCCAATTATATTACCTGAGAAAAGTCTTGAACTTTAAAAGTTTTTTCTCTTTAAATAAAGAAAAAAAAGTTGTTATGCTTTCAATTTAATCGATAAACTACTGCCGTTCAGTAATTCTTCAAGGTCAACGAAAATTAGTTTAAAACTTCTATCACGTCTATTAAAATTTCTTACGTGGAAATTCTTCGTGCATTTATTTTTTAAATTATGTGAAGCAAATTTGCTTAGTTCAAATATTCAGAGAAAGAAAAATAATCCTCGTTAAGAAAAAACGTCTTTTCGTAAAAAATGATGTCTTAAGAGTTTGTTGAAAACACAACACAGATAATATATTCTCATAGAGAAAATGTTGCCACTTAAAATAATATATTCTTCATAAGAAGTTTGAGGCATTAAATAATATTTCCATTTGATTCGAAAATAGTCTGAAAAATAAGACTTGTAGAAATTATATATATAATAATATATATATATATTATATAAGATATAATTATATAATATATATACTATATATATATATATAGAAATATGTATATATTTATAAGCAGATAACCACAAATTTAATATTAAATTTATAAATTTATATATATCAGCATATATATTACATAGCGTTTGTGGAGAAATAGTCGGTCTCAAAGTAGGATATAATTTTTTTTTTTGTAGTTATTGTCTAGATATTAATTTATATATATCTAAAACTGGTTTCATTTATTGACTTCTTTACTTTTCAAAAATATTATATAATAATGAGTCCAAGTGAACAAAATATATTAGCAATGTATCTTTTGCGGAAATTTATATTTTGGTATTGGGCATTTTTTTTAATCCTTGCGCAATCATTGCTTATTTAATCATAGGTGGTGGTATATATTAAATTTAAATATTATTTTGGGTATATTGGGTAGCATTTGTTTTTTTGCGAATATTTTTTTTTGTTTTCAAATCATTTAAAAAGATCTTTTTGAAGATGAATGACTCCGTCAAATCGTGTCTGAGTTGGAGGACAGTGTTAGTGAAGAATTTGGGAGGGAGGACAATAACACCCTCTCTCCAGAAGAATTAGTCGACCTCACGAAAGAGGTTAAATCAAAATTGTCCCCTATTAAGAGACTGAGAGCAGTGATTAAAAGGAAAATCACGCTCCTTTTCAAAAATCTAATCGATCTTTCTGCCACAGAAAGCCATGAAGATATTCACATCGTCTCCTCAAAATTGAGGGAGCTTAAATCAAAATTAGAAGTTAAGAACTTTGATGCTCTGATCAAAAATCATCTATTCTTAAGTATGACTCGTCTATTTTAGACGAAGAAGTAATCGAATCGGTACAGTACCATACTCAGAATGAAAAATTATTCTGGTGTATGACACCGCGTTTTAGTTCATCTCCTTCTCCGTTACTGCGCATGTTGCAGCCTTCAGCAGCCTCTCAGGCAATGACGGAATAATCGGCGTCAAGAGATGCGAATATAAATAAAAAATATAATGCATCTAAACAGGAAGTAAAAATCCCTTCAATAAAGTGTCAAGAAGGTTTCAGGGTTGCAGGGACCGCAATCTTTCCGCTCGTTCCTTCTGTCCTTTCAATATGTTTATGGGCCAGAAAAGACATTTCTAGCGCTGCAAAATTGCAGTATTTGAAGTCATTGTTATCAGGCAATGCACTCAAAGATATTGAGCATTTAACTAATGTCTACTCCAATTTGGAAGTCTCTTTCGAAATATTAGTCTACTTAGATGAATCCTACATAAATGATTCGCTTTTTCATAAGATCAATTCTGCACATATTTTAGAAAATAATCCTGAACATATTCGAATATTCCTGTCAGAAGTAAGGGCATATATTCATGAGCTCAAGGAGTTTGGACTCTATTTCTTTGAAGATCCATTCGCGGCTGTAAGCTCCATGATCAATATAATCCGTGGCCAACTATCCAACTGCTTTCTCGCGAGCCTCAAATTAAATCACACAGGATTGAAAAATCCTTCCGTAATGTAATTTTGAAGCATTACGGTAAAAAATTAGGTCTATGGAGAAGGGGAAAGGAAAAAATAAATCGGGCCCAAAAAAGGAAAATAAAAATCAACAAAAAAATTAAAAAAAAAATTAACAATTTAAAAAAAATTAAATTAAAGAAATAAAAAAAATAAAAATTATAAAAATTAACAAAATAAAAATAAAAATAGTTGGGAAAAGAAATGACTAAAAATCTCTATCCAAATATATATATTTAAAAAAATAAAAAGTAAAAAAATGGGCATTTGTACAGATCCAGATGTTTTCGTTCGTATGTGTGTTTGTAAGAACATAGTTTTAGCCGCGTGAACATAGTCAGCCGACTGGATTTTTGGTTTCATGTTGGCAGAGGTTGGATTATTTTTTTTATATAATTAAATAGTTGTTGTTTGAGTGAACTAATTACTTAAAATGTCGGTGTTGGGTGTAAATGAATTGATTATATATATATATATATATATATATATATATATATATATATATATATATATATATATATATATATATATATATATATATATATATATATATATATATATATAATTTTTTAGTGTGTATCTTATTTAAAAATTATAATATATTAAATTTTTTACTAAAACAAGATTACGTGTTCGGCAACCACAATCAATCTCAAGTTAGTTTCTTCCGGTTTGGCGGCAACGACTGATAAATCTAGTAGGTCCTACTGTACGGCTTTTTAAGTCTGTTATGATAAAGTGTCGTTAGGTAGACACAGTATATATAATTATATATATATATATATACTATATATAGTATATATATATATATATATATATATATATATATATATATATATATTATATATAATAATATATATATGTAAGTCGCGTGTTCGTTTATACATTTGTTTAACAAAGCCGAGTTGGTGGCTTAAATGGCATGGCTGATGGCTTAGAAAGCCATCACCCAAGCCAGCCGCTCGGCTTGGACTAAACAAGAATGTATGAACGAACACAGCATCTCATTCGATATATTTTTCCAAAAAATGAATAAAAAAATAATTAAAAAAATAAAAATAAAAAAAAAAAAATAAATAAAAAAAAAGAAAAAAAAAAAACTATGGTAGTTGAATTCAAAGTTGAATCCTTGTTGAGCAAAGTTGATATGAGATCATCAAGCCAAATTAGTGTGAAATGCATTTGTTTCGACCGAAATTCTGTCACTATTAGACAGTCTGATAATTTCTTGTATTTCAGTTTGAGCGGTTGCAATATTACGGTAAATCTGCGAATAATCCTGTTATGTGAATTAATATTCAAAATTTGGTTAAAAAGGTGTTTAGGTGTTTGGTGAAGTGCCATTATTAAACCTTACATTTGCCGTTTTGGTGCGCAACAATGGTTGTTCCGCATCCGCAATCTTGATTTGAATTATGCTTGTTTGGCTGTTAGAATATTTCGAGATCAGGAAAGATTGTTGTATAATATCATCATTTTTAGAGGGCAAATTTCACCTTGCACATTTGCACTAACTATTCCGCATTGCACCTTTTTCAAATACAGCTTGGTACCTATGCTATCAAATATATGGCAAATTTCTGTTATACATAATTACCATCGCTTCCCAGATGCAATTTGGCAAAGCTTGCTACCCGGTGATTAGCCCAAGCAGCAGCAAAAGATGTCACTATCTAATATATTATTATTATATATATATATATATATATATATATATAATATATTATAATATATATATATAATATATATTATATATATATATATTATATATATATATATATATATCATAATATATAAAATGATGCTAAAAACTGATTAAATCTATTGAAAGCTAGGAATTGTTTTGTCATGGCGGCATTGTAGCTTACAGTTAAGAAGCATTGTACAATCTGGGTTCAAAGATCTGTATACCTGCTGGGTCATTCTTAATATTGTTTATTTTAAATTATTAAATTGATAATGTTTTTTATTATTAAAAGGGCCCGGAGTGAGATTGTGGCTTAAAATCTGCGGAGAAAACTTTTCATAACGTTGAAATTTTTTTCTGATTTTTGGATATTTTCCAAACAGTTTTAGAAAGTTCGTTGTGTCAGGACCCACATTTAAGGCGGCTCCACACATGCGGAGTTTGTCGAATATCTTTGCCAAACATCCAATATGTGTATGGGTCATTTTAGCAAGCTTTGCTCATTTGTCTGTTTGCCAAATACACAAATCTTTTCCACAAGCGATGGAAAAAGATTTGTGTATTTGGCAAACCAAGTAAATGAGCAAAAGCTCTGCCAAAATGGCCCATTACACACATGGGTGTTTGGCATAGGGGTCTACAACTACCGCATGTTGTGGAGCCGCCTTTTACGTAGTCCTAGCAAAGTTATGCCGTCTATATTTATTTAAAAATATTACGATTTTGCATTAATTTTGTTTTGATGGCTCAGTCACACTTGTGACCTAGAAATCTCTTTACGCAGTATTTTGTGCGTAAAAATATTACAAAGTTTCCTCATCAAATTGATAATATATATAGTATATATATATATATATATATATATATATTATATAAATATTATATATAATATATATAATATATATATATATATATATATATATATATATATATTATATATATATATATAATATATATATATAGTGATATTGGTTTAGAGCGACAACTATCATCGAATCCATATCCAAAAACTACAATAGTTACAGAGAAAAGGAATACATTTTTTGAATCCTGGCAAAAATTTTATTGCGGAAAACTGGTAAAAAAAGAAAAATGAAAAGAAAAAATCATCTCAAAAATACAATAAGCTACAGCGAAAAAGGCAATACATTTTTGGAATTCCTTGTAAATTTTAGTTAGGAAAATGTAAAAAAAAAATAAATAAATAAATAAAATAAATATTGTCCTATTTATTTTTTTAGGAGCAGGGGACTAATATATATATAGTATATATTATTTTTGTAAAGGTATTACACGGACAATGTAGCGGCTTCGAGCAGACGGCGGAACACAGGGGGAGGTTTAAACATACCCCAGTAGGAGGCGGGCGGTCAGGAAACCCCCGCGACACCCAAATACCAAAGAGCGGCGGGGGTTCCGGAGACCCTCCCGGGGGGAATTAGTCCTACCCGGTAGTTCCCCGGAAGGCCGAGAGACCCCGACTCTTGCCATCGGTGCGGTATACCCTTGGGGTATTCTTTAGTAAAAAAAAAAAAAGCAAAATTAAATAGAAAGCTTTTTTATTTAACCGAGAAACAAATAAAAGCTCTCTAAATAGGCTCTCTTAATCATATTACTATATAATTATTAGTAATAATTTTTTTTTTTATTTTTTTTACATTTTCCTATCTAAAATTTTACAAGGATTCCAAAAATGTATTCTTTTTCGCTGTAGCTATTGTAGTTTTTGAGATAGTTTTTTTTTTTTTTCGAGTTGTCGCTCTAAACCAATTATCACCATATATATATTTATATATTTATTATTATATATATTATATATATATATATATATATATATATATATATATATATATATATATATAATATATATAATATTATATATATTATATATATATATATATATTATAATAATAAAATAAGGAGTAAACAAAAGATTTAAACAACAAATAAAAGTAATCAACAAAAAATAATTAAAATTTAATTAAAAATAATTAACAAAAATAAAAGAAAAAATAATTAAAAAAAAATTAGGCAAAAGTAAGATTAAAATTAAAAAATCAATGTCAGATATGAAATAATCAAAAAAATATTAAACAAAATGAATAAAAATAATTATCAATAAAAAAATAAGCAAAATAAAAATAAAAAATTAATAAAAAAATAATTTACAAAAAAAAAATAAATAATAAAATAATTAAAAAGATTTAAAATAAAAAAAAAAAAAAAAAAAAAAAAAAATATCACTAATTAGTCCCTTGAGCAATAGTTGCTATGAATCATCAAACAAATTAGTGTGAAAGAAAGCACTTGTATACAAGCCGAAATAATATATAATATATATATATATATATATATATATATATATATAATATATATATATATAATAATATATATAGATATATAATATGGTAATACTGTAGACAGCGACCCACACATTTGAGACCAAAAATTTTCTAAGTTTCAAAAATTTCGTTAGTTCAGAAAAGTTAATTAAGTTCCGTTTTATAATTTTTATTGTCTTAGTTTTCAGCTTCTTTAAATCAGATTCCAGAAGCTTAGCCATTAAAGAATTTTACTTAAACTTAACTTAACTTTCTGAACTTAGAAATTTTCTTGAAAATGTGGGTCGCTGTCTACAGTATTACCTCACCACTGCTAAGGCAGTCGCACATCTTCAAGAGAGGTGCTACTTCAATTTACGTCCGCAGTAAGACGAAGCAAGCCACTTAATATATTTCTATAGCCTATTTTACTCCTATTTCAATTGGAAGATGCGAGAAAGATATCTCAAACTTCAGTTATGATTGATACATTCATTCATTTATTTATTTAGTTATATTTGATACATCATTATTAGGCTCCAAAACAATTGCTAACCTAGTTACTTCCTTTCTTTTCTTAATTTGTTTCAATTTATCGAATTTACGTTTTTGTCGTTAAAATAATCAACGTTTATATGGCCATATTAGCATGACTTCCATTTTCCACAATATTACTAAAGTCAAATAAACTTTTGGACGTACCAAGCACTATCTATTTCGTTTAAGAATCCTATTTTCCTTCATCAGAGGAGCATTCTTCAACACTCTTTTTATCACTTTGCTCTGAAACAAGTTATCTCTTGGAACTTATTTGGAAAATTTATAGATCAACGCAATTTGCAACAACTTATTCAATCACCGCCAAATGGTACATTAGATAAATGTTCATTTTTTAAAAAATAATCTAAGTGGTTGACTCTGTTTATAGGGGGAAATTTTCGATAAAAAAAAAAAAAACGTTTCGGAGTATTTTCTTTATTGCGGCAATTTCCATTATTATTTTGTAAAAGAAAAAGAATTAATAATAAATTTAAGCAACTGTATAGCACGGCGAGCGCCACGGGAGTCCGTGCGCGGTTGCAATGCATTCGTGCATCGTGATCACAAGTTGAAAAAATTAAAAAATTGCAATTTATTTTTTAAATAATTCTTTTCTTTGCTTTATCCAGTAATCTTTCAACTCATTTTCATTTCCATTTTCATTTCTTTCATTTTCAATAAACGCAGTTTTTGCTGCATCTTCAAAAATGCCTAAAATTTGTCATTAATATTTGAGCGAAATTCTGTCAAACCATTACACCACCATTTCATATAATCAATAGCAGCTAGGTATTATATAATAACAATACTAGAAGATGAAGGAGCAGCAAATTTTGATAGTAAACTAAACAAGAAGCTTTTGTCGTAGTATTATTAGTATTTGGTCAAACTCAACTCCTCTAAAGCTTCATTGCTTTTAAAACCTCTAAATCATAATCTATGTCATTTTCACTCTCCTGGTTTTGCACATTAATCTTAGTTTTGCCTATTATAATCTCTAAGAATAATCTTTTACTATCTTCGCCATTAAATAGTTGTCTCTCTAATATAGATTCTAATGTATTTTTAATTCGATGCGTGTTCCGCGCTAGATTTAAGAAATGTTAAACAGTTAATGAAGTATAAAAGCCGTCTGAAATTTTCACCACATCACAGCTTGAACGCCTGTTTAAAACTCCCTTATCATTTGCTGCTGCAGTGCTGCTATCATCATTTCCATGTCAATCAGGAGGCTATTTATTTAAGTGCTTTCAAAATTTCCTAGATCACTTCCGCTAGCATATTCTGAATAAAAAAAATAAGACAAACCAGAAAAAAAA
>JABUQX010050544.1:50000-58252 GCA_015478945.1 Trachelipus rathkii
TAAGGGTAAAAATAAATTTTGTTCCTGTTCATAGGCGCGGCTATAGGCGCAGAAAATATGCTCAGCTTTAAAAAATTTTTTTGTACTTGTCAACAACTACTGAGCAAATGCAATGGCATAATAAGTAGGATGAAATCTTTTATTATACCTTTTATATATATATATATATATAATTATATATATATCATATATATATATATATATATATATAATATATATATATATATATATATATATATATATATATATATATATATATATATATATATATATACATATATATATAGTATAGTATATATATAATATACTAATATATATATATATAGTATATAATTTATATTAATAATGCAAAGCCGTAGCCAGGTTGGTTAGCTGCTGAACTCTTCGAAATTATTCAAGCTATAAAAAATTTTGCATGTTAGAATTTACTTTGAATTTAATGTTGATAGAATAAAAGTAAATAATCAGAGCAAAGTAGGAGAAGCATAAATTTAATAGAAATATAAAATATTTTCGTTCATGAAGAAGTTGTTGTTTAGTGGCTTGTTGAAAGCACTAAAGGATAATCTTCAAGCGGAGTCAGTAAATTACGTGCATTAAAATAAATAGTGATTTTCCGTTTGGATAACGCCATGGAGGTGAAACAGAAATGAAGAATATTTTAGGATTTGTAAGCCTTTCGAAAATATACCCAACGGTATTGTTGCTTCATTGCTGCTTCACATTCGATGTGGAGTAACAACAACGCTAGAAACTGTATGGTACATGAAAAGGACTATGGAAACTATTTTTAGTTTTACGCAAGGGGGAAAATATACAATGAAATGAAACTAACAAGTATGCGAGATATGATGTGGATGAAAAGTTACTATCTAGAGAAGTTTTTAATGCAAGAGCAAACTTAAAGAAGTTTGAGATGGATCATGATATTGAACCTTCTTCACAATCTCAAATCTTTTGAAATATGTAATCGCGAGTGAATAGGTTATAAGTTTAATTATGATATCAACTTTATTCTCCATCACTTTTCCATTAGTACTATATTAGTCTCCATCATTAGTGACAGCAACTGTTCCTACTCGTATGGAAAACGTGATGCTTCTTTTCAAGCATTGTGGAAGTTGCAATAGAACTTCTGCATTCTGTTAGGGAAGAGTTGAGAATGCCTCCTTTTAGAATCAATGTAAAACGAAAAGTAATAAAGCAATTGCAATTCCTTTCAGAGGCGATCTTTCAAACCAGTTGGAGAATGAGTTCCTTAGCCATGCTTATCAATCTTATAAAAATGATTTCATCATAATCTATTAAAAAGTATCTCACCCACAACGTGCACTTCAGAATGATATTTCTCTACAATGAAAAGGTTCAAAGCATAACTTTCTTAATTCTAAGGGAATGAAAGACTAACAGATCTGGGTTTAATGAAAGTTCATTAAAGCTGCGAAAAAAACGGAGGAAGTAGTTATAAACAATTTTCTATTCGGAGAACAAATATAATTACTTTTTATAGATATTTTTCTATTTAAAATGTAAATATTTTTTTTTTCATTTTGAAATTGCTGTCAAAGTTTCAGGGATAAATTATTTTTTATTTCAGTTCCCCCAAAAAAATTTTGCCAAAAAATTAAGTTATATGGAAAATCTGGCAATAAACACCGATTTTCACATTTTCTTTTGGGAAATTTTATGCGAAAGTAAGTATATCTAAAAGAAGTGCGTCTTAATGTTGCTGATTTGGCTTCTGAAATTTAAGAAGTCCATTAAATAGAAGATATTTTCTATAGATCACAAATTTCAAGAATTAGTAATATATACCTTGATATTATATATATATATTTTAGATATTAGTCCAAATGACCATTGAATCCAACAATATTTACATGAAAACATTTTATTTTCCAGTTATTTAAAAAAATAATTGTAGGACACGAAAATGTCCCCATCCTAGACATTGTGCTTCCGTCTCTCCTAATCGTCCTCAATTTTGACTCTAAACTATAAAGGAACTCACAATTGTAAGAGAAAATGTTGAGATAGTAAAATGGTTACGAAACCTGATTTTGCTCATACGCTGAATTTCCTTTTAAAAATGCCAAACTGCTAAACATTTCATCAGACAGTCTGCCTCTTTTAGGAGAGTGAATATGACCTGCCAAACTGAAGAGTCTTTCTACTGATACTGATGATGGTAGTGGGGTGTTGTATTAATACAAAAACTGAAAAAACCTATGAAACTGACGTAGAGATTCCAGTAAAGATTTTGATTCAGCAAATATTTGAGAACCTCCATTTCCGTCTAATCTTTGCTTATAGCCCTGGTAGTGCCAGTGATATTTCATAATCAAAAAAGTTATCGGTACTACTATAACAAACTGCGTCATCAGTCATGCTATTTGGGCTATTTTCTTAGAGGACCTTTATAGAATTCACCATCATTTCTTGGACTCATTTCGTCATTGAAGTAGTATTGAAGTCACTGTTAATTGTTAGCCACTTTAACTTGAATCTTGGACTTGATACAGAAGCCAATATTGCTAATTTAGTTTCATGACATATATCTAAATTGAGAAACTTGCGAAACCTATTTGAAAAACTCTCTGATATGGAGTTCAGAAGTGGCTGACAACACCGAAAGGGCTCATTATTAAGGGGCTTCATTTTTTTTATCAACTTCTAGAAGAGTTGGCAACAAAGCTCCATAGAAACAATTGAGCTCATACGTATTATATATATATATATATATATATATATATAATATATATATATATATATATATATATATATATATATATATATAATATATATATATATCTATATATACTATTATATATATATATATTATATATATATATATGAAACAAAAGACTGATCTATATAATGATTAATTGGCCCTATTCAAGAGATCACTTTGATATAGCAAATAAAAAATAGTTTTGAAAAGTGAAACGTTCTTTATTTATTTCTTAATTAATTATGTCTAATGACTATTTTACAAGAACAACACATTAAGATATTTCACAGTTCAAAATTTAATTGTTTTTATAAATACTTTCAATTTAATTTACCATTACAAAATTCAATTTTATGACCGAGAGAGCGTCAAGATGTTCGCACTCTGATCTACATTTTCTAACTAACTGAATTCCCATAGGCACTCCAAGGGTGACGAGAGTCACCTCGGTGACCTTGATAATATACAACAAGAAAGAAGGCACCAATTATTTCGGCTTTTACAACAGGTCTTACAAGGTTTTCTTCCAACTGTGTACCAGAAATCTTGGTAGCACTTACATATATCCTTTATAAATTTTATACAATGTAACGAGTACGGTACATAATGGTTATCTCAAAAGTTGCCTGTAACACCCCCCTTCTGACAATTTAAAAAAGTTTTTAGGATAGAGGAGTACAGTTTGGACTACTTAAAAGTTAGAGGTGTAAAACAATAATTTTCAACCTAACATTAATAGCTCCCTAACTGGAGGCAATTCTTTCATTCTATGTAACACCTTTACTTTAGGCGTTTTTACCATCTGGGGAAAAGGGGATTAGATTTTTTTTTTTTTGTTTTTTTTTTTTGTGTTATTTTTCTTTTTGTGAACTAATTTATAATATATGCGAACGTTCCTTAAATTTCCTAAATGAGGTTTCCCATTTTTTTCGATAAGTACGTTCTGTTTATTAACTTTTATAACTTTAAAAGCGCCGACATAGCGGGGAGCTAGTTTGCCGACATTAAACTGTGTCTGCCGCACCACGACAAATTTTGCCTCATGTAACCCTTTAGGCACAAAGACGCCCCACCCCCATTCGATTTTATAATTTGGTGTGGGAGCCAGCCGGCTGCGCAAAAGCGGCTAGCTTTTTAACATATGCATTTATTATATTCTATTGGGGCCGTTTCCGAAGCAGGATCCACTAATCCACTAGGTATTGCTATATTTTGGCCAAACATCAAGTTTGCGGGGCTGAGACCGTTCTTTGTTATCGGCGCGAGTCTCAGAGTGGAACAACAACATAGGTAAGAGGCTCGGCCAGTCGGAGGGCTTAAATCATGTTCCTGCAACATACATCTCAGACAAGCCAGCAAATTCCTATGATTTACCTCCAGGAGGCCATTACATCTAGGATTGGAGCTACACGTAGTCCGGTGCTCCATTCCCACGGCCCTACACACTTCCTCAAACAAGCGACTAGTGAAATTCGCACCTAAATCCGAAATAATTACCTGAGGAATTCCACAGAAACGGGAAGAGTTCGTGAATGAATGCATTCAATATTTCTCCCGAATTTATTTCTTTAAGAGGCACAGCGAACAAGTACTTACTGTAGCGGTCAATTAAAGGTAAGAGGGTATTTGTAATCCTCTTGCATTAGGTAACTTAAGTATGTCAACATGAACGACTTCAACTCTTCGTTACTTCTTTAAAAACACCGTAATCAGGACTTATACCTTGTACTGTTTATTTTTTGACATGCTGAGCACGTGCGGACAAAACATGTTTTATTTTTTTATGCATGTGCTGAAACACGAATTCATTTTTTATGCTCAGCGCAGGTTTTATCACACCCAAGTGTCCTTTATCTGTGGTATTCGCGGATTACCTTTCCTGCACACTTATTTCAGGCACAAAAAACGCGCGCATAGTTTTTAAAGATACATCGACAAGTGAATTCTATCTCCTTTCCTCATAAAAAGAATTTCGTTTATAACTTCAAAGTAGTTTCTCTCTCTCGCCATCAGATCGCTCAGGACTTATCAGACTGTTGGTGCTGTCTAATTTTTTCAAAGTCCAAATCTCGTTTGAAATGAGACTAATATTTTTGCATTTTTATCAAACTTGGTTACTAAATTTATTTTTGCAATTTCCAATATGGCTTTCGACTGCTATTTTCATTTCGACAAGACAGATCTATCGGTGCACATTATTCATCACCAAGTTATAGCCCCTACGTCAAGTCGCTATAGTAGTCTCAGCGATTGCTCATTGGCCATCTTAATTCGGTGGGCGCGAGTCAGAGACTACACTATTTGGGACCAGCATCTCTCCTACTCATCTTGGGCCCCCAATATTATTTGCAAGTAAAGATTTTAATAACGCATTTGATTTCGCTAATTAACTCCATCATATATTAAAAGTACTCAAATAGCAGGTCCCTCAATTCCCCCTAGCATTATAATTTTGTACATCATTAGCATGATTTATTTTATACAAACGCCCGTGAACACGTACAGATACGCACATGCTTTCCCGCTAAAATTGCCCCATATTTCTTGAATAATTTCGTTAACCCCAATAAAAGCTTATTTACTGGCAAATATCTTTTTTCTGTCGTATTAAAAAGACCCACTATAAAAAGCAAAAGGAGTCCCATTCTCATCGTCAGACATAATTACCGTATTAAAAGCTTTATGATTTGCATAAATGTACACTTTGAGCGGCGCATCAACTGCTGGAAACCTGAGCCGAGAGGCGTGACGTGACTAATCGCTTGATTTTATATCTATCAAAAGACTTCTCATGCCTCGGGAGACCACGTGATTTTTTTATTAGAGCTATTTTCTTTCCCTTTAAATAATTATACAAAGCAAGTTAGATTGTAAAAACAAGGTATATTTTGACGGTAAAAGGAAATTCGGCCAACAAACGAACGTACTTCTTTTATGGTTACCGGCCGAGGAACATTAATTATTTCCTTAACTTTTTCAGATAATGGCGCAAGCCCATCTTCCGTCAAGTCAAAACCCAAATAACTTAATCTTTTTACCCCAAATTCCCATTTTTTTTTATTTAAAACAAATTTTAAAATAACTTTAATCTCTCAAATACTGTTTAGAGTACCAACCACTTGGTCTGATAAATCTTTGGTCCCAATCAAAATATCGTCTAAATACACGGTACACGGAATGCCTTGAAGTAATACTAGTTAAAAAAATCTCATGCAAACTATGAACTCGAATTTTAAATCCCATCGGTAATTGTCGAAAAGAAAAAATTTCGATCATTACTAATAGAAAAAATAATGTGATGGCTTCGCCAAAAGCATAGATAACGCCGTTCGTGACGTCAAGTTTCTTATACCCTTTGGCCCAATGCAAGTCCCACTAAATATATCATTTATTTTCGGCGGCCATACAAATACATCATTTTTCGCCACGGAATTAAGCTTTCTAAAATCACACACGATTCGTACCCCTCCCCATTTTTTTCCAAAACGCTGATGGGAAACTCCATTGCGATAGGTGCCCTTTTTAAACTTTCCTTTACTAAATTAAGTAGCCCCTCTTTTGTTTTTCGAAATACAGTTTATGAGAAACGACGACGTTTCATTTTTATTGGAACTCCGCTTATATTAGTTTTATAAGAAGCAGCTGAAGCTAATTCCTCAGATTAGCAGTTGGAATGCTCAGTCTCCTCCCCACGTAAAAGCCACCAAGTATCCCCCCCCCATGTCTATTTTTAATTTCGACTCAGCGTTCCCCCTCCCCCAAAATTCTCTGAACAAATCATCCCAAGCTTTAAGCTGCTCTTCCCGAACCTTAAAATTTTCCGGTAAATATGCATTTATAAATAAATGTTTAAATTCAACTACCAGATTATTAACTATAGGTATATAGGTATATATATTATGAGCTACAGAAGAAGAAAATTGAGAGAGAGTATGAATAAAAGCCTTATCTCTACAAATTGTTTTATTACACAAATTTATACATTCCTTGCTCTGAGTATCAGTTAACATATCGGACTCAAAATTAATATTAAAAGCAAATTTTTTTAAAAACGGCATTCCTAATATGCAAATTGGCAATTTAGTTGTTAAAAATTCTACATCATAAGTTCTCTTTAAACCAAAATCAATTGTAACAATTTCGCGTGAGTATACGTCAATTACGGTATCATTTGCTGCTTTAATTTGATCAATAATCGATATATTATTTTCTCCTTCCATAGGGAGTAAATTGATCTCACTACCACAATCTAAAATGAAGACTCTTTTTGATATTTTATCCACAATAGTATAAAGTTTATAATTTCTTACATTATTTAATACAGATATATTATTTATGACCGGACTTTCTCCTGTGGGAGCATCCGTCGTTAACATATCTTGTGCGTCGGTAGAGGCCAACGTGGGTACCGTATGGGTTACATCGATACTCTCATCACTATTCGGGATACTCAGAGCCTCGTTGTAAGAAGGATAACCTCCTTGTACATGCCGTAGAGCGCTTTGCCCGTTACTCTTAAAATTACTCAAAGCTTCATTATTATTATTATTATTATACCCATTAGAATACCAAACATACCTACTATTATTCATATTAATATTATTATTAAACCTACTATTAGATGCATGCAAATTATTTACTATAGCAGAATCCCCATAATTAAAAATACGATAATTTTCATCTAAAATATTCACCTCCCCCCCTAACTCCTGTTCGAGGGGGATCTGATGCGTTTCCCTGCCTTCTTTGGGGATGTGACTCATGGACTTGCTGACTTTCTCCATTTGGCGGGAATACCAAAGAATACATAGGACAAAATTCCGAATGACAGGTGTAACTCCTATGGAGAAATCTGGAGTGTGGTTTACATAACTCGCCGAGTAACTCAGCATTTACAGTGTTGCCTTGTTTACGTTCCCTAGGAGCATTTCTTATTTTGAAATGATGGTTGTTCTTCTGTACGAGTCGGTTTAGGCCGCCGGCCTCACTTCACTGTCCTGCGACCCTTGTGAGAGACTTGAGAAGCCTTTCAGTCTCCCGAAAGATACCTCTTTGTATGACTTTAGCCTCTTCTGAAACTGGGGTATATTGTTGTTTGTTGTTGTTTGATATTCGACTCTCCTCTCTCCATATGAGCCTCTCTCGTGTGTTTGGAACTGTTCTCCTTGAAGATGATTCACGGCCCCCAATATTCTCTCCCCCTTCTCTCGTGGGGGGTTTCTAAGTCATTCCTAAAAAGTTCTTATATAAGTTATCTGCTACTTTGTAATTTTTCAAGACTGCTATCGTCTGCCAGAGTCATTAAACTTTCTTGTATGCGAGATGGGAGCTCATTAATAAACAACTCATGAACAAAAGGAGCACTGTTTTCAGCAAGCAGATTGAATCCTATTCTTCCCATAACATCACGAACTCTTCTAAGCAAACTGAAGGAAGTCTTCTTTTTTTCTTCCTTTTTGAAAATTTCACTATATTGATTCTCAGGTTGGGAGCGTAAGCTTCCTCGATCGACGCAATTAAC
>JABUQX010050545.1:0-5000 GCA_015478945.1 Trachelipus rathkii
CTTGGCTTACTGCACACTTTTAAACGGCCTTGTCTTGGCATGTCGACTGCTTGGCACTTTGTCTGGAATTTGTTTTCCAAGCTCACGTCTGGATTGGTTGAATATATAGTTTATTCTTATAATATATACTATCTTACTATATACTATTATATAGTTATAATATATATATTTATATCAATCATATATCTACTAATAATGAAAAGTCATTGGTTCTTTGATTATATTTTTTATAGAGTTTAGAGAATATCTACTAGATATATTACATATATATATATATATATATATATATACTATTACTATATATATATATATATATATAAAATAATATCATATATATTTTACTATATATTATATATATTAATTATCTATATATATTATTTATTATATTTATATATATAAATATGGCATATATATATATATTAAGATAAATATATATATAATACATATAATATACTATAATATGATACGGTTGTAGTGCGTATGCTGGGTGTGATGTGTGAGTATGCGTCGTGTTGTGTGGAGTGCCTCATGTGTGTGCTGTGTGTGAGTTCGATCCTGATGTGTTATGTGTGTAGTGTATTGAGACAAATAAATTCACAAAAAGAGTTTCCACAAATTGACTCATACTTAATGCTTAATCTTTAATTTAACACATTGTTTACTCACGTTACTTAACCCAATCACCAGTCACCAAACCATCTGTCTGTCCATTAAATCAGTTCATTAAAAGTACAGCTACGTAAGGAAAAACCATTTGAACTCATTAGTATGAGAAACTTAAATCTAGCTCCTAAATATTAAAAAAAAAAAAACATTAGAATTAGTAGGTAAATAAGAATAACTAAAAAGAAAAAATGAGAAAGCATTTAAGTTGACTTTAAAATCAATAACCTTTCACAAGTTTTTTTTTTCTTTTTTTTCTTTTTTTAAAACAATTTTTAAAGGTACACAACGTCTTTTTCATACTCTCCTCTTCTCTCTCCTCTCTCTCTCTCTTTCTCTCTCTCTCCTCTCCTCTCTCTCTCTCTCTCTCTCTCTCTCTTTCTTTCTATCTCTCCCACTCTCTCTCTTCTCACCCTCCTTATATATCTATATTATTCTAGATATCTATATATTAATATATATATAATTATACTATATATTAACCATTATAAATACTATACTAATATTATTTAAAATATATATATGATATAATAATATTACTATATATATATATAATATACTTATCTACAAATATAATTACATATATATATAAATAATAATATGATATATCTATATATATATATAAATATATATTATATATATAGTAATAAATATACTTATTATAATATATATATCTAATATATATATAATGAGATCAAAGATATATTTAAATAAAAGAGTTTTAAAATTTTTGAAAAATTATTATTATTATTATATTAATTATTATTTTATTATTATTATTATTTTTATTTATATATTATATTATTATTAATTATTTACTATTATATTATTATTTTTATATTATTATATATTATTACTTATTTTATATTATTATATTATTATCTATTTTATTATATTATTATTATTATTATTATATATTTTCTATTATTATATATTTTATTTATATTAATTATTATTATTAATCATTCATTATATTATTATCTATTATTTATATTATATTATTATATTTATATATCATTTTATTATAATTATTATTATTATTATTATTATTATTACTTTATTATATTAATTATTATTATTTATTATTATTAATTTAGTGTTATTGTTATTGATTTTGATTAATTAATATGTTATATATTATATATTATTTATATATTATTATTATCTATTATTAATTCTATATTATTATTGATTATATAATTATTATTTATTATTATTTTATTAATATTATTATTTATACTATATTAACTATTATTATTACTACTTTTATAAAACAATGATCCAATTATCACAATCAGTGTCAAAAACATGCACAAGATAAGATACTAATATTTTCACTCAATACTATAACCAGAACGAATGTTTAGAAGAGGGAAACCTCCACACACGCACACACACACACACACACACATACACAGCACAACTCTACACCACACCTACACACACCCAACACACAAGGCGAAAAAGGGGCCTTCCTATAATAACATTAAAATGACTTATCGGCTTCATTAAGTTTTGATTTTTAATTGTTTGCTTAAACAAGAATTTGGATATTTAATTGCGGTGAATAAGCTACGAAGAATATATTTTGTCTATATCTACTTATTATTATATATATTATATTATTGATTATATTCTTATTATTATTATATAATATTATTATTATTTATATCTATTATTATATTACTATTATTATTTTAGTATTATTATTATATCTATATTATTATTATTATTAGTATTATTATTACATTTTTTTATTATTATTATTTATTATTTTATCAATATATTATTTATATCATTATCATATTATATATTTTATTACTTAATTCTTTATTAGTCATATTATATTATTACTCTTTATTATTATTATTCATACTCTTCAACTTATCCCGGCACGGTTTTAAAAATAAGAAATGCGGTTACGAAAAACCTTAAAGTGCTTAGACAACCTATATGTAACATAAAAAAAAAAATAAAAAAAAAAAAGACACTGCTTCTCAAGGGTAAACCGACATTCTCAGACGTTTGTTTGCAAGAATTAATAACTAACCGAAGAAACGGGTACCATCATTGTTTTAAACCGAGAAATCAAATTCGGTTAAGTAGTAATACAAAAGGAATCTGTAACTTAGAATTACACAAGGTATTCTGAAAATTCATGGTGACAAAAGCTATAACTTTATTAATTTATATATTATATATACTGTATATACTGATGTTTTCATTCAATTTAATATTATATATATATATATATATTACTATATATAAATATATAATATAATATATTATATATATATATATATAATATTATATATGTTTAATTTTATTTATTAGAAAAGTAGATTATATGTTTAAATATAATATTAATATATAATATTATATTATATAATATACTATCATTATATATACTATATATAATATATATATATATATATGTATATATATTATTATTATATATATATATATATATATATATTATACTATAATATATTTTTAATTATTATATACTATATATATATATAATATGACTCATTGATTATTATTTTTGCAGAGTAAATATTTCCTTAACATATACTGATGAGGGGAATCACATTTTTTCTCTTATAATATATATACCTATTCGCGTTCCTTTTTTACTGTCATTATACATATATTATATAAGTACGATAATTAAATTATATTAAATATAAAATAGTATATATATATATATAATAGTATATATATATATATATATTAACTAGCTATATATATACTACTATATATATATACTATATCAGTGATCGTACGGGTTCGAAAATCTCATGCGGATTGGATTTACGATTTTCTTTCGGGTCAGGGATTTTGGATTACGTTTTTCGGGATTTACGGAAAGGGATTTGTGAACTTGCTGATTATGTACTTGGCTTCGTTGGTCAACAGGTCACTAATTCATATGAGTAAACTCAGATTCCACATCTGGGACGCGCGTGGTTAGGGGTGAAAGTCAGTTTGATTATAATATTATTAATGAAAAATAAAAGAACTCTGACATTACCTCATTATAATTACATACACTCCTCAAGCGTAATTATTTGCTGATTGCAAATTGGAATACCAAACGCCTTACTAATTTTAAACGAAAAACCTATATCAGTTACACGTGAATAACATCATTTTATAAAGGATCCTTTTTAGTTGCCGTAATCAATAGGCATCCTTATTTCGTTTATAGTCTAGTTCCTTCACTGCGCACAAGCACTGCTCTTGTGTCCGCTTGCAGCGTAATACGACCGCTCAGCAGCCAATTATATTTCAATGTCCTTGTCTTTGTGTGTTTTGAGACTCCACGTGTCTCTTGAGGACTAGAAGTCGCTTAAAGCCAATGCTCGACAATCTCTGAATTCGTGGAGCAATCAAGCGTGTGTAAGTCTTCAACGCTTTATTAGCAACATTTGAATTGTCGTTCAGATGAAACGCTACTCAGTGGTGCCGCGAGAAAAACCGTTGAGACATCACCCAGCAGATTCGGAAAATCTTCCTTTAATCCAATCAACTACTTCCCAATAACTCTAAGTAGGATTGTTGAGTGATCTTAACTCCCAAAACTAATTTCAGCGCAAGAATCCAAAAGTAGACAGTTCTTCAGACAACATAGTTTAAAATCGTCCATCTTTCTGCGTCATCGATCTCAGTATGATTTTATCTTTCGCAACATTTATAGACTAGCACTTATACGTGCCCAATGAATTTCCGAACATGCTCGTTGCCACAGTTTTCTTGTATGCCAGTGTTGCTACGTGCATGGTCATTCACGTAAGGGCAGTCCTGCCGCCCGGCATTCTTTGCAGAAGCCGCCAGTAGTTAATCTATAGGCCCAAGCACAGACTGCGACTGACACTCGCAGCCCGATCCTGTTGAACCTTCGAATCCCTCCGTCCCCCGAAATCCAGGTTCCGCTGCTATAACCTTCAGTTCTACCATTTCTGCCACGAATTTTTACCCTGCGTGCACTTGTTTGAACCTTTCCTGCTCAAAAAGAGTCCAAGGTGATATCTATTGGTGATATTCAGTTCTAAAAACCTTTTTTGTTTTGAAGTTTCGTTAAGTTCCTTCTTACACTTAGACACACTATCATTAGGTTCCTTCTTAATAAATATAAACATACCATTATTAAGTTCCTTTTTAAATATCGTCAAGTTTCCTTTAAAATATAGACAGGCTAGCGTTAAGTTCCTTCTTAAATATAGACACAGTATGGATAACTTCCTTTTTAAATATAGATAGTCTTTCGCTAAGTTCCTTCTTAAATATAGACACACTATGGTTAAGTTCCTTTCTAAATATAGATACACTATTGT
>JABUQX010050545.1:7500-12500 GCA_015478945.1 Trachelipus rathkii
TATAAGAAAATTCTCGATGAAAAAGCAGAAGCTAATGGGGGTTTAGTTTGACTTTCTTTTTCAGATCGCAGACGGTTTATGACCTCAATTATGAGAATTTCAGGTTAAGGAAAATAATTCAATTTCACATCAAGTCTAAATCTAACGATAAAGAAATAAACTTGGATCTTACTATAAGTGATTGAAACTTTCTTCTATGTTCTCTGAAAGACCTAATGCCACTAAGGAGAATGTGAGTCATGTAGTATACCAATTTCAGTGTAGCAAAGATGACTGCAATGCCTCTTACATTGCGTATACTACTAATTCTCTCAAACGTCGCGCCTCACAACATATATACAGTGCTAGTAAGATCTTTGAACTTTTGAAAAACGAACACGAAACCCTTAGACCCAATCTCGACATTTCCAATTTTGATATATTATACCGATCATGAAATTTTTTTTGATTTGAGGCTGGCTGATTCGCTCTTAATAAAAAAGTACACAGAAGCTATCAATATCAAGTACAACGAAATGGGGAATTTATTGAACATCTTTTGAGGTGGACTGGATAGAATCTCTCTATTGATATTATTATTATTTTAGGATTTTAGATTTATGGCTAGTTATTAACATTTTAATTTGTAACTTCACATTTATATTCAAATAACATTTATTTTGTTTTATCAATTAGTCTAGAACTCGTCTCTGATGATGTCTGAAGTGTCCAGGTGAGATATTAAATTTAAAGTTCAAAAAGCTGTTGTTCTATCCTATTCTAGAATAGTTCTCAAGAAAATCAATCTTGAAGCGGTAATTGGTAAAGGCGTGCAAATCTCATATTAAATTAGAAACTGATTTAAAATTTCTAAATAATAATAATAATAATAATAATAATAATAATACTAATAATAATAATAGTAATAATAATAATACACACACACACACACACACACACACACACACACACAATAATAATAATAATAATAATAATAATAATAATAAGAATAATAATAATAATAAGAAGAAGAAGAAGAAGAAGAAGAAGAAGAAGAAGAAGAAGAAGAAGAAGAAGAAGAAGAAGAAGAAGAAGAAGAAGAAGAAGAAGAAGAAGAAGAAGACCGACTAGCAAAGACTTCACAGTCCACTCAAGGCTAGTCTGTTAAGTACATTTGTTTATTTAATGTGTTGGATGTGTCTACTGTCTTAAAACAAACAATTATTGTAGTGTGATCGATGTCACCGGCTTAGAATGTTAGGAAATAACCCTCCAAGTGGTGGACATCAAAACTGTTATTACAAATTAAGACGATAGTGTGATCGATGGGGGTCACCGGCTTAGAACGTTAGAAATAACCCTCTAAGTTATCAAAATTGTTAATATAAAATATTATGATAGTGTGGTCGATAATGTCACTGGCTTAGAACGTTAGAAATAACATTCCAAGCGGTGAACATCAAAGCTGTTATTACAAATTAAGATGATAGTGTGATTAATGCGACCACCGACTTAGAGCGCTAGAACAGCGGTAAACATTTGCGGTAAATTTACCTCTAAGGGGTAAACATTAAAACTGTTCAATATAAGTTCGGCGCCCAAATTCTTTTAAGATGTACTTTTAGCATTTATCAAATGATCTCAATAGTTCGTTTGATTTCACCTTATCTAATTCTATCGTTTTAATAAAGTAAGATTCGGTATGTGTTGAAGTTCATAGACCAATTTCCTTAAAGTGTTTATCTAACTTTTTTTTTGAATAAATCGATGTTACCGCTGTCCACTATTTCATAAGAGAGACTATTCCACTTCTCAATTACATCGTAAGTGAAGAAATTCTTTGTTATATTGGTTTGAAATCGTTTAACTGCCTGTAATCGATATTTTCAAATTTATTTAGTATTTTGAAGACTTCTATTAATTTTCCTCTCAATCTTCTTTTGTTTCTAAAGAATGTATATATCTAATTCGCGTAGTCGTAGCGTTGGTCGTAGGACTTACCTCTCAATTCTGGTATTAATTTGGTTGCTTCTTCTTTGAATTCTTTCAATTTTTTTCTGTCTCTTTTGAGGTATGGACTCTAAAACCGTACTGCGTATTCCAGATGAGGTCTAACTAATGCTTTATAAAGAGGAAGTATTATATTTTTAGATTTATATTCGAAGTTTCTGGGCAATAAAGCCTAGAGCTTTATTTGCTTTCTCTTAACAGCTTCAGCACATTTTTTGACAAATTTTAAATACCTAGATCCTTTTCTTCACTGATAACTTTGATAACCGAGTCATCTATTTTGCAATCATATTCATTGTTGCTACTCCAAAATGTATAAACTTTACACTACTCTGGCATTAATTCTTCCTACGCCAAATACTTTAACCACCTTATCTATCCAAACTGCCTGATTTACTGATAACTTTCTTTCACAATTTATATTTCCAATTGTTGCTACTTCCAAAATGTAAACCTTGCTTAAAATGTCATCATCTATGTCATTTACATATATAATAAACAGTATTGGACCCAGGACAGATTCTTGGGGTACACCACTAATAACATCAGCCCATTCTGAGCACTCACCATTGACAACAACTCGTTGTCGTCAGTCCAATAACCAATTTTTAATCCAATTTAAAAGCCTTCCTCGAATACCGTGAGCTCTTAGCTTTTCCAATAATCTTTGATGAGGGACGGTATCGAATGCTTTTTGAAAATCTAAATAAATGACATCAAAAGATTTGTAATTATCTACATCGTTAATAACTATATTAAAAAATTCTAGTAAATTAGTTAAGCATGATCTATTTCTTCTAAACCCGTGTTGGGAATTCTTGAGCAATCCATGATCTTCAAGGTGTGAAACTAATCTATTAGTTAGTATTGCCTCAAAAATTTTGCCAACTATAGAAGTTAAGCTAATTGGTCTGTAATTATTAGGGAGCTTACGATCTCCTTTTTTTGAAAATAGGAGTTATATTTGCAAGTTTGAAATTATGCGGTACTAATCCTTCTTGTAAAGACATTGAAAAGCATCTTCAGAGGTTTTACTAATACATCTTTCAAATTTTTTAGATGCATAGGATAAAATCCATCTGGTCCAGGTGATTTATTAATTAATAGCTTATCAATTTGGAAAGCAACTTCCTCTTCTAAAATTTCAAATTTTTATAAAATACTCATCTGCATGAAAATCCCGTACGTCTTTCTCTATGTTAGAACATTTATCTAGATTTTCTTCGTAAATACTGAGGAGAAAAATTATTTAAAATGTCTGCGCACGGCATTGTTCGGCCTTAGATTTCCGTTATTGTCCAGTAGTGGTCCAATCGATTCCATAATGGAACTTTTTCTTATTGACGTAATTGTAAAACCCCAGGATTAATTTTACTCTCCCGGGCAATATTAATTTATGGTTTCTTTATAGCATCTAATTGTCTTTTGCAGTTTCGATGCCAAACTTTGTAATTATTATTATTTTCTACTGAGGGAGAAGTCTTCCAAAGTTTATAAGCCCTATTTCTATTATTTAACGAATCTTTAATTTCATTGTTCCACCATCTTGGTTTTGAACTAGGTAAAGTTCGTTTTATTTTATATGGAACAAAATCCTTTTCTTTTTCTTTAAATATTTGTAGAAAGGTATCCCACATTATATTTGCATTGCCTGTTATTATTTCATCTCAATCATATATAGATAAGCTTTCCTTAAAGTTATTAAAATTTGCGTTCTTAAAATCAGGAATTTTCAAGTTATTGCTATGTATTTTGTTTTCTATATTAATGGTAAATTTAATCATGTTATGATCACTTTTACCAATAGGTTCTATAACCTCAAAACTTCTTTCCAAGTTCAAATGACTCCCTATTAGTAGGTCTAAAATATTGTTTCCTCTTGTTGGGCAATCAATTATTTGAAAAAGGAAATTTTCTCCTAGGAACTTTAGTAACCTATTTCCTTCGGGATCTGCATCAAGTAAATTATAGTTAATATTTGGGCAGTTAAAGTCTCCTACAATTATTGTATACCCTTTTAAAATTTTGCTTAATTCGGCATACAAAGCTACATCTATTGCCGATTGTGAGGACGGTGGACGATAAACGTTTATTAAATTCAAATTTATATTCAATATTTCTATTTTAATTCCAATGATATCAATTTCATAAATATCAGCTACTTCTAGCTAAGTAGTTTGATATATGTCTTTAATATAAATCATAACGCCTCCCCCTTCCCTATTATTGTTTCTATCTTTGAAAAATAACTTATAACCATTAATTTGAAATTCTGAAATAAAATCCCGATCTTTAAAGTTGCACCATGTTTCAGTGATTGTAACTATATCGTAGTTTTCTGTGTAAACAATAGCTTTAAATTCATTTATTTTGTTACGAATGCTTCTTGCATTGAAAGATATAGAAGAAGAAGAAGAAGAAGAAGAAGAAGAAGAAGAAGAAGAAGAAGAAGAAGAAGAAGAAGAAGAAGAAGAAGAAGAAGAAGAAGAAGAAGAAGAAGAAGAAGAAGAAGAAGAAGAAGAAGAAGAAGAAGAAGAAGAATTAGTTAGAATAAATAAAAGAAACTAATGTCTATAATAAAGTTGTCGAATTATATTTATTTAAATAAAAAGTTTACAAAACAAAAGATAAGGAGACACAGTGAAATAAAAAAAAAGAGATCAAGAAAAAGAAACAAAGAAATAGAATGACGATAGAAAGAGAGGGAGTGGGAGAGTGATTTAGAGCAAGAGGGGAACAAGAAGGATGGGTAGAGAGCAAAAAAATAAACGAGAAAAATAGATATCCCTTCATTATTATTTATCTCTCTCTCTCTCTCTCTCTCTCTCTCTCTCTCTCTCTCTCTCTCTCTCTCTCTCTCTCTCTCTCTCTCTCTCTCTCTCTCTCTCTCTCTCTCTCTCTCTCCCTCTCTCACTCTTTCTCTCACTCTTTCTCTTTCGTTCTTTATTCCTCTCTCTCTCTCTCTACGCTCTTTCTCTCGATTTCTTTGTAAATTTTAATTACAGATTTGT
>JABUQX010050545.1:17500-21549 GCA_015478945.1 Trachelipus rathkii
TGGGAAGAACACTTCTACCTTCTTTCAGTCGCTTCTCCATTCTTAATTGCATTATTATTCTTACAAATTCTATTACCTTTGACTTGGTCATTTTCGTGTAACAAGTCTTTAACAACCAAAGTTTTCATTAAATATATATATATATATATCTGGCTGCAGTATATATATGTATATATATATATATATATAAATCCCAGAAGCACAAAAAAGATATATATATATGTTGGAAATATATACAAAGTGTTCTTTTAAATATATATATATATATATATATACACATATATATATATATATGTTATATATATATATATATATATATATATATATATAGTAGTAGTTATATATATATATATATATATATATATATATATATATATATATATATATATATATATATATATATATCTCCTCTGGTGGGCAAAGGTCAAAGGGCTACCTAATTCCACACACGAGTTGGGGGGGGGGGGAGTTGCTGAGGCAGATCCAATTTAAAAGGGTGATATGCTACGATACACGGAGTTTAAAAGTGTGTAAGTCAAAGGTAGTTGGTAAAATAGATGAAGGGAGTGTGTTCCAGACCTTAGCAGTGGAGTACATGTGAGATTGAGCATAGCGATTATGTCTGAGGTCATCGAGTTGCATAGAGAAAGGATGAGGCTGTATTGAAAGTAAAGTCATGCCACACGAACCTTTCTCAATAGAAGAGGTATGCGATTGAAGAGTTCAGTAGAGCAGTGTCCTTTGTAATATCGTTATAATAAAGAGAGTGATGCAACAATTCGTAGGGTAGAGAGAGAGAGAGAGAGATTGGAGAGAGATAGTGTAAGCAGGGAGAGTATAGTATGACAAAAAGAGCTATACTCCACTTTTTCAAATAGAGCTGTATAAGTGGAAACACACAGATGTGGGTGGCATACTCCATACAGGGGAGAAAGATACCCTTATAAAGATTAATCAACTTAGGAGGTGTGAAGAACTTCTGAAGGAACCTCAGAACACCGAACCTCATTGAAGCTTGTTTAGGAAGAGAAGCTAATGTACGATACTTCCAGATAACTTGTAATTCCAGCTGAGAAACGAAACTTTCAAGGAATATTAAATGGTGTAGACGAGGTTTGAGTTGTATGTTGCTGCGGAAGAAGATTTTATAGTTGTGTGGAAGATCATGTCGAGTAGAAAAATAGAAGAACTGACTTTTTGAGGAATTGAAAACGACCTTGTTCTCAATGCCTCAATTAGAAATTCTAGAAAGATCATAAGTTAGTTATTCCAAAGTAGCCCTCCTAGCTTGAGATAGTTGTTGTTGAGAAAGATGTCTATTAAAATGAAAGGAATAATAAAGAATGTAATCGTTTTCCTAGGAGTAAATAGGTGATGAAGTAATAGAGAAAATGTCATTAGTGAAATGTAGAAAGAGAGTTGAAGATAAAACAGAACCCTGAGGAACACCACTATTTATCATTAACCTATAACGTACTCGCCTAAAAATAACCTACTAACCTGTACTAACTAACTAATTACCTAACCTAACTACCTAACCTAACCTAACCAACAACAATTCACCGACATAATCAAGACACCTACCTAACCTAACCTAACCTAACCTGACCTAATATAGATTTAAAAGATGAACTGTGGCCGTCTACAACTGTCTGCAACAGCTGCTATAAAACGACCGGAAAGGAAATCAAAGAGAAGGTCAAAGAGAGAAGGATAGATACCGCTTGAAGGAAATTTTAAGAAATCAATAGCTTTGTGCACAGACTTGATATCGAATAGATATTATACGAAATGTTCCAGGCCACAACAGCAGAATCATTGTATCAAAAATAGAGGGAAGAATTTTATTCAATTATACTTAAGCCCTATTGGAGATGAAAGATAAGATTTGAAGAATTGAGCGATGTTTAATTAGGAAAATATCTATCATAAATTTCAACCTAAGGATCGACTTCGGAAAATTTTATAAAAAAGGACAAAACAGTAAGATTAAAACGATGGAACGACTAGGAAGATAAATATTGAAGAGCAATAAAACGATAGGAAGATAGTATGGTAAGAGTGGTTGAGAAAGCGTCCCCATTTTCGCACAAACAGGCTGAAATGATTCTCAAGTTCCATCAGGAAAGAAAATGTCGATGTAGAAAGACAGAGACGGAATTGTTTACCAAGGCAAGGATTCAAACACGGAAGAACAAGTTTTGAGAACCGCAGAACGAATACCATCACGACCGAACGAGTTCTGAATCAAATGGTCAACATTTGTAAAAAAAAAAAAAAAAAAAATCATGATTATTTAGATTTTCTCTACGAATCCAACAAAATACTTAACCTAACTACACTAACTAACCTAACCTATTATGACTAAGCTAAATAAGCGACTCCTAACTAACCTAACAACCGGTAATGACTTAAAATCTAACTAATCTACTAACCTAAGGGTAGGATACAAACTAAGTTAACACTAACCTAATCTATCCTAACGAAAGCGGCGGCTGTACTCGAAATTTTTTAGATGTCTTCTCGACCATTTGGCCTGTCGACCATTTTCCCTGTCAACTATTTGGGCTCTCCCCTCTTTCTTAGTTTATAGAAGAAATTACCAATTAGGCACATATGAGGTGGGGGAAGATGGAGAATGAGGAACAGCTCCGGAGCCGTCTAAAGTGAAATTAGAAGCAGAGGTTTGTGCAAAGAGTTTAGCTTTAGCCGAACGTAAAACGGTATTGTTGTGCCTTCGAAAGGATACTAGAGGATTGGAAAGTGGAAAAAAAAGTAAAATTTATAATTAATTAATACTTTTGGCAAAATGTCAGAAGTGTCATAAAAAAGAGAGGAACCAGTAAAGATAATTGCATTTACTACAGAAAAAAGAGTTTTAAGTGTCAGTGAGAAGAGATTTTGAACGATTTCGGGTTTAAATATAAGTTGCGAGAGTTTTTATCCTTAGAAGATGACGGTAATTCCTGAACAGCACGAGAGTAAACAGAGTTAAACTAAAATTTGTTACGTTAGGTTGAAGAGAAAGAATAAGGAATGAAAACCTCCATTCCAGAGAAAATCAACTCAGTAATGCGCTCAGCACACTCCAAGAGATCCCTAACACTGAAGCAGTAATCATTCCATGGGAAATCAATAGAAATACACGCAAAAATATATATAATATCATTAATATATAATATTATATATATAATAATATATAATATGATATTATATATATATTATTTTATATAATATATATATATATATTATATATAGAATATTATATATATATATATAAGGTATATATATAACCTAGCTATATACTAATTAAAGCATTAAAATAACTCGTATGCTTGATATATACCTTCCAAAACACAAAGATATTCAGATATTTTGAATTTGGTATTCGCGGAGAGGTGAACGTCAAATGTAAGATTCGAGTAGATTTTTAACAGGTTCCGTCCGGAGCGATAACTATCCCAAATACAATTTTTTTGATCAATCTTTAAATTTTATTCATATGCTAATCAAAAAAAAAAAAAAAAAAAAAAAAAAAAAATTAAAAAAACAATAAATAATAAAATAAATAATAAATAATAATACATATAATATAATAATAATAAATAATAATAATTATGAAATACGAATAATGAACATAATAATAATACATACAATAATAAATAATAATAAAAACAATAAAAGTATAAAATAAAATAAAAGGAAGAAAAAATAAAGTAATTGGAAATAATTGTTGTAACAATTGTTT
This sequence comes from Trachelipus rathkii, assembly GCA_015478945.1. Taxonomy (NCBI): domain Eukaryota; kingdom Metazoa; phylum Arthropoda; class Malacostraca; order Isopoda; family Trachelipodidae; genus Trachelipus; species Trachelipus rathkii. Next base: position 21,249 of record JABUQX010050545.1, read on the forward strand.
TCGTCTTTTAAGTCTTTTTGTTTTCTTATTATTATTAATTTATTTTTTCACTACCGAATTTTCTCCTCTGCTTTTTTTGTTTTTGTATATTTTATCCAAAGAGAGGAATCTTAGTTTGACACACCTACACACACAGCTCAATAAACACGCACACAATACAATGCACAACACACAATCCAACACATATATATATATATATAGATATAATATATATATTATATCTATATATACTATATATATTATTATATATATATATATTATATATATATATATATTATATACTATATTATATATATATATC
>JABUQX010050546.1:0-5000 GCA_015478945.1 Trachelipus rathkii
CCTGCTGCCAAAGTATTCTCTATTGGCCCAAAGAATATTTGGGAAGCAGGGACAGTTTCTGTGACCACAGACTTTTTAACACAGAATCGTCCATCACCTAGAAAACTGAGGAAATGGAACGATACAGTGCTAACGTCTTCCCCTTCATCGTGGGAAAATACTTGTTGCAACCTGCCAAGGTAATACTTGGTAGGTTTGTCAAAGTTGACAGCAAAGACCTTGTCTTGGATAGTCTCTCTCCAGTCAACTCTGTTCAAGAGGGTCTTAACTTGTAACATGGAGTTCAACAATTCTTGGCTATCATTTTCAAAAACATCAGTCCACAAATCTTCTTCTTCTTCTTCTTTTTCATGTATTTAGTAATAATATGCCATGAAATAATTGATTTCTGACCCAGTCTGCAGGAATCGTTGAAAGATCTGTCGCCTGTGAGAAATAGATGATCAGTGGTGTCAGATGTTCATCCGCAGCATTACAGGCTGCCAAAACAGTGATGTATTCGCGACCTGAACCTGCTAGAACTCTGACCACTTTCTGTCCGATAACTGAAACTGTCTCCATGTTACTAGGGTCCATTGGGTCCATTTATTTTTTAAACTTATAAATTTAATTATAAGGTGGTTAATGCTAGGAAAGAAGGAATATATATACCCGTCGGGCGATGTGACTTGGACTTCCTATTTTAGTTATACTTTGTCTCCGCGACTTTCCCCTAATGCACTTTTTTGAAGTTTTTTTGTTTTGAAAAATGCAAGGCCCTATAGTAGTGTGTCTATGTTAGCTACATCAAATTGGAGTATATATAATTTTATCCTATTTAATAATAGTTTTGTTTTAAATTTTAAGATAAGCTAAATTCAACTCACCTTGGGGTGTGAATCTGACCACCAATTGAGGGGTGAATCGGATCTGCTTTTAAATTTATTCTTTTTACACTATACCATTCAACTTTTACATCTTATATTTTCTTCTAATATATTATCATTTTTTATCATATTAAAATTAGTAATAAGTAATGAAAATGTCAATAATGAACATAAAATCAGAATAATAAATGGTGGTGGTCCGATTTCACCCCCTCTCCGGGACAAAGTTGGACACTTTTTGGAATCATCATTTTTCAATATTAAATTCATTTTTTATTTTAATTTTTAACTTAATATAAGTAACATTTATTCTATATATTATTATACGTCAATAAAGTGTCAATATTACGAGTGGATTCGAATGCGACCCCTCTAAAAACGGTGGGCCAGTCACCCGCCGACCGCTATCTATATATATATATAATATATATATATATATATATAATATATATAACTTATTATATATACTATATACCTCATATACTACTATTATATATATTATCATTATTATATATATTCTTATTATATATTAATATAATATATCATATAATATATATATATAAAGTCAAAAGTAGCAAAATTCGGTGGGTGCTTTGTAGTGAACTGGTTCCGCTTTTTCGAAGTCAACTTTTTTTTTTCTTTTTTTTTTTTCATTCCACACTACACAATGAAAAAACAAACTTTACAGCATGTTGACAGGAGTTGTAGAGCACATGCCTGCAAATTTTCAAAAAATTTGAAAGTGGTCTTTTTTTTATGTAACAGTGGTCTTTTTTTAACACCCCAGTTCGACGGTCCCTGTGTGTTGATGGGCTGCATAAAATTTCACAAAATTTGTTGTGGGATGAGATCAAGGATGGGACTAACATAAATTAATTACATATGGTAATAATTTGTAGATTTCTTAATACAGCTAAAGATAGAAAACCCCAAAAACTCAACAAAATTGCGACCAATCGTGGATTTTGAAAATTTATAACAAAATTTCCCCAAAATCAAAAAATCAATTTCAAACCATTATAACACTTTTTTCCAATCATATTCAATCGGGATAATGGGCTCTCCAAATTTTTTTGTTCTAGACCTCATATATGCTGAGATACGGGGTGGTCTTTTTTTTATGTAGCTAACTAAAATTCACCCCTTCCTCATATTTTGTCACACGACTATTTGGCCATTTCATTTTAATATATAAATAGTACATACTTTTTTCTATATAATATAATATATATATATATATATATATATATATATAATATATATATATATATATAGCTGTATTATATAAGTGTGGACCGGATGTAAAAATTTGACTGTTTGCGGATGCGGATCTTAAAGTAGATAAGGATGCGGATGCGGATGTTTACTCTTTAAGTTTTTGATAAAAATAAAAAATATATAAATATATAAAAAATATATATATATATATATATATATATATATATATATATATATATATATATATATATATATATATATATATATATTTATAGTTGTCACCACCACTCACGGGCAGAGCCCTATTCAAGGAGGGTGTGTTGCACACCTCAGATATTCATCAACTAGCGCAAACTACGCAGATGAGCACAGACGCAGGCTTTTTAAAGTGAGAGATGATTAAATCAGCAGGAAACACAGAAGATGGAAGAAAATTCCTCGAACAGAAGTGGCAGGAATGAAGGAAGCCACCCGCAAGCGAAAAAGCCGGAGGTTACCTATATCAAACAACAAAACTCATGCGCCGAAACGGCACCCCTTTTGCTACGAGGGCGTCGTAAGGTGGTGGTACGAATGATAAGCTCCCTCGAGCACCTGCCGCGGGGGACCTATAGAAAAGAGATAAAGCACCAACAGCGCGCCGCAAAGATAGAGGGCAAGTGAACTGGAAAGTGCAGAACAGGTTATAAGCCTTTTGGCCTTTGCCTCAACCCTATCCAAAAGCCGGGTGAAACCAGAGCCCCCCCCTGAATGAGAGCAGTAATCCATACAAGGGTGGATGAGGCCCTTGTATAGCTGGAGCAACCGAGAAGAGGAAAAAAAGTCTCACAGCTAAACGGAACTCCCAGTTAATTGAGACCAAATTGCCCGGGAATTGTGATGTGAGGCTTCCAAAGTAAATTTTTTTTTGTTTTATATTTAAAAAAGGATGTTTATATTGTCACATGGAAAGTGGAGAAGAACGTGGAAAGAGATAGGAAAAGTTAGAAGGTGTTTTAGAGAGGGAGGTTTGTAGGTTTGGTTTTTAAAGAACTGAATTTCACCACGAGGTTGAGACGACCCCACCAGGAAAATTCTATCTCACAATCATCTGAGAATAGAAATCTGGAAAGATTAAGACGGAGCAACATTCTAGAAGTGAAAGAAGGAGCAGAATTGAAATGAATGAGAATGAAGGGATCGAGTCCATAGCATACGAGTGGATAGAGTTAGATGTGCAGGTGAGAAATTCATTAATGAAAGTAGGAATAAAGTAGGTAGATAAAGACAAACCCTGAGGAAAACCACTTTTGACAGAAAAAGAACGGCAGATGTGAGGATTGTGAGGATGTGGACGTCGTCAAGCACAAGAAGAAGGAGGAGACATCAGAGGAGTAAGACTTCAAGAAAAGGGACTACGCGTCAATTACCGATCAAATGCCCTTGGCAATAGTCACTGCGCCAGCCACTGCCAAAGTCTCCTCCGTAATTCCTAAGGGCGAAAACCATAAATCAGTAAATAGAAAAGTATATCGCCAGTAGACCTCGAGCTCGAAAGCCGCACTGGCGCTCGAAAGAAGTGAATGAGACTCCAGATGATCATAAGAAAGGAAGAGTTCGAGAAGGGTTTTTCAAAGCTCTTACGATAGACAATACAAGATGGAGGCATTAGGGCGTGATAGTTAGAAGATCAGAACGGCTTCCCTCTTTTTTGGAACGGTTGGACTGTGCGTGCTTCCAAATCTGAGGAAAGATATTAGTATTGAGACATTAGAGAAATAGTTGACACGCAGGTGGCTGGGTCAGCACGAAAGCACACTTCCATCAAAACTCAGGGAGGAATGGCATCACGGGCCCACCACCGCCCTTTCCTCCGTTCCATGATTCAGGAGTCATGCAAACCCGATCATAATGTAATCACAAGGCAACTGGCATAGGACACCCTGAGAGAAAAAGGAGTAGGAGGAGGAGTTTCCAGAGTTTTCCAGTGTTGAAAAAGAGAAAAGCAGAATTCCAAAGAGTAATTCCCTTTTCAGTTGGAGAATTAGCACAGAACCAACAGATAGAATAAGAGGAGGAAAGACAGATTTACAGAAGTTGTTAGAGATGTTTTTGACAAGAGGCCAGAAAGATTTTATCAGTAGTGAGAATCAAGGAGGTTATCGCACTTTCTTTTGATGAACGCCCGCTATTCGCCTCGCAGCGAAGAGTATCTCTGCAACCGGAATCTTCTACCTGAATGTATATTAGCAAGAGTGATATGAAGAGTGAGTATTTTTCACCATTCTTCAATTTTTCAGTTTGAATCAGTCAGCAGAGCAAAGCACGATTGAACCTGGATATAGGACAATGAAAGATTTAGCTACGAAGCGGAACTGCTCATACCATCATACCAATTACACGACTTCCACCTTATCGGCAGAAGCCGAAAGCGTCCACTCGAGAGTCAAAGGACAGTTCATTCCAATTATACTTGCGTAGAAGCGACAGCAGGCCCCATCGGCCCCAGATCAATGCCAGAAAACGCATCATCATACTATATAATCATATATACATATATATATATATATACTTATATATAATATATATATTATTATATATATAATATATTATATATCTATATATAGTATATATATACAGAAATCGAAATTTCAAAATTACAATTATTCCCATAAACTCCCATGATAAAGACTGCAAAAAAATATTTATTTTATATGCATTTAATCAAATGTAGAAAACATCTTCAACATCCTCATTTTTCAAAAGAGGATGCGGATGCGGATGTCATGCCCATCACTAATATATATATACAAAATATACAAAATGAAACGAGACCGGGTACATATTGTAATAACATGTCTAAACTTGTTAAGAGTTTTTGAACAATTTTCAAACCAGAATAGAATTTAAATGTTTTATTTTTCTAATATTTTTTTA
>JABUQX010050546.1:25000-37500 GCA_015478945.1 Trachelipus rathkii
TTCCTTCTCTTTGGTTACTCAGGCCAGGATAAATCCAATTTCATTACTTTCAGATCGTTTCAAATTGACACTTGTCGACGGAGTGACCTCTTTCTTCCCTTCTGTTAATGGTGGTGTTTCTCAAGGTTCTGTTTTATCTCCAACTTTATCCTTACTTTTCATTAACAATCTTCTCAGCTGTACTTCTGATTCTGTTCATCCTTATGCCAATGACTCTACCCTCCATTCTTTCACTCATTTCAAATCTGCTCCCTCCTTTGCCTCTAGAGTTGCTTCTCGACTTCAATTTTCCGATTCTATTCTTGCTGATCTCAATAAGATTTCCAGGTGGGATCACCTCAACCTTGTGAAATTCAACTCTTTGGAAACTCAACTTTTTCACATCTGTCTCTCTAGAACACCTTCGAGCTTTCTTATCTTCTTCAACAGACCTACCGCTTCCCCTGCAAACACCATAAACATTCTTGGTCTAAACATAAACAATATTGTCTTTGAGATCTGTGTATGTAGGTGCTGTGACGGTTTCTAAGAAGTTAGTTGGGGGTTACTGTTTAGGTCGGGAATTTTCTCTTCCGAATAGTTACTCCAGTTATTTAAGGGTCTTCTTATCCGCCCTTGTATGGAGTACTGTAGAGAGAGAGAGAGAGAGAGAGAGAGAGAGAGAGAGAGAGAGAGAGAGAAATAGAGGGTCAAGATAGAATGATAGTAGGGGACATTTTATTAGTCTTTTAGCCTTAGACTCAACCCTATCCAAAAGTTGGGTTTAACCGGAGCCCGCCCAAGAGAACAGTACTCCATACAATTGCGGATAAGAAGGCCCTTAAATAACTGGAGTAACTATTCGGAAGAAAAAATTCCCGACCTAAACAGTAACCCCCAACTTCTTAGAAACCGTTACAGCACCCGTTATGATACGAGATTCCAAAGACAATTTATTGTTTATGTTTAGACCAAGAATGTTTATGGTGTTTGCAGGGGAAGCGGTAGGTCTGTTGAAGAAGATAAGAAAGTTCGAAGGTGTTCTAGAGAGACAGATGTGAAAAAGTTGAGTTTCCAAAGAGTTGAATTTCACAAGGTTGAGGTGATCCCACCTGGAAATCTTATTATCATTCTATCTTAACCCTCTATTTCTGCAACGCGACCTCTCTCTCTCTCTCTCTCTCTCTCTCTCTCTCTCTCTCTCTCTCTCTCTCTCTCTCTCTCTCTCTCTCTCTCTCTCTCTCTCTCTCTCTCTCTCCCTTTCTTCTACAGGTACTGCAATGGCAAGTTCTCGAGGGAGTTCAATTCTCGCATCTCATCTTTACTGTGTCTCCTTGTGATGGGATCTACTCGCACACGAAACTCTCTGCCATCATCTGTTTTTTCCTGTTGTATATAATCTTCCTTTCTTTAAAGCTCACGTCTGAGCTCAACTGAGAGACTTGGGGTTTTTGTAGGGTCTCCTTTCTTATATTGTTATTCTACCCCTCCTTGAAAAGGGTTCTGCCCGTGAGTGGTGGTAACCTACAGGAATATATATATATATATATATATATATATATATATATATATATATATATATATATATATATATATATATATATATATATATATATATATATATATATATATATATATATATATATATATATATATTATATATATATATATATATATATATATACTCTATATATATATATATATATATATATATATATATATATATATATATATAGATAACATAGAGATATATATATATATATATATATATATATATATATATATATATTCGTGTAAATTTACATCTGTGTTTGGATTGCTCCGAGGGTTGTCCATTTCTCACAAATATTTGTGAGAATGTATAAATTTAAGATCGAATCGATGTAAGTCAAGTAAATCAAGAGTTTAGTTACTTATATTTCATACAAGAACTTTGACAAAAGGATATTGACCTGAAAAGGAATGAGATTAGACCTGCATTTGTCATGGACATAGAAGTTCATGAAAGAGGCCTGCATTTGTCATGGACATAGTTCATGAAAGAGGCCTGCATTTGTCTTGGACATAAAAGTTCATGAAGGAGGCCTGCATTTATCCTGGACATATAAGCTCATAAAAGAGGTCTGCATTTGTCCTGGACATAGAAGTTCATGAAGGAGGCCTGCATTTATCCTGGACATAGAAGTTCATGAAAAATGCTTGCATTTGTCCTGGACATAGAAGTTCATGAAAGAGGCTTTCATTTGTAATGGACATAGGAGTTTATGAAGGAGGACTACATTTGTCCTGGACACAGAAGTTCATGAAAGATGCCTGGATTTGTCTTGGACGTAAAGTTCATGAAAGAGGCCTGCATTTATCCTGGACATGGAAATTCATGAAGGAGGCCTGCATTTGTAATGGACATAGAAGTTCATGAAGGAGGACTGCATTTTTTACTGGACATAGAAGTTCATGAAAGATGCCTGCATTTGTGTTGGACATAAAAGTTCATGAAAGAGGCCTGCATTTGTCTTGGACATATAAGTTCATAAAAGAGGCCTGCATTTGTTCTGGACATAGAAGTTTATAAAAGAGGCCTGCATTTGTCCTGGACATAGAAGTTCATGAAGGAAGCCTGCATTTATCCTGGACATATAAGTTCATAAAAGAGCCCTGCATTTGTCCTGGACATAGAAAAGTTTATGAAAGAGCCCTGCATTTGTCCTGGACATAGAAATTCATGAAAGATGCCTGCATTTGTCCTGGACATAGAAGTTCATGAAAGAGGCATGCCTTTGTCTTGGACATAAAAGTTCATGAAGGAGGTCAGCATGGTGTCCTGAATTTTAGAAGATCATGAAGGAAGCCTGCATTTGTTCTGGACATAGAAGTTCATGAAGGAGGCCTGCGTTTGTCCTGTACATAGAAGTTCATGTAAGCGGCTTGCATTTATCCTGGAAGATAGAAGTTTATGAGAGAGGCCTGCATTTGTCCAGGACAGAGAAGGAGTTCATGAAAGTCAGAAACATAAATATCGAAAAAAGATATATGGCACCATCCTCTAATTTCTTCCTAATTTCGATAGATACTTCGAGGTTTCACCAGATTCGCTAGATTATGTTTCTTTCTCCAATTTCATTCTGGTGCAGTTTAAATTTTTGTGGTATATATAGGCTACTTTCTTCGATAAATTTTTGCCTTTTACTTTCAAGATCTTCAATGGTAGGTCCTTTCTTATGAATTATGAATTAATGTCCAACCAGGGTGAGAGAGCAATTCTTGATACAAATTAACTCACTTTTAATCATTAACTATATATATATATATATATATATATATATATATATATATATATATATATATATATATATATATATATATATATATATATATATATATATATATATATATATATATATATATATATATATATATATATATATATATAAGAAAAAATATTTAAAGAGTTTTTACTTCAACTCGCACTCTATTCTATTTAGGAATTTAAAACCACTAAGAAATAAACTGGGGAATTAAATTTAAAAAAAAAAAATTAAGGAGTTTACACGTTTCGATACTAACTTAGTCTCTCCTACAGAACTGGAGGGGCTAAGTTATTAAGAATGACAAGCATCATTATCAATTTTGAAAGATTACCTCTTAGTCTTTTTAGTGATTTTAAATACTTTATTCTTTATATATATATATATATATATATATATATATATATATATATATATATATATATATATATATATATATATATATATATATATATATATATATATATATATATATAAAAGATAGTAACTACTATAGTCTATACAGCGGGTCTTAAACGATATAGTTTTGACTACCAAATGTATATACATTTGCTGAATCCTGTTCCTTTCAGTTTTTTTTAAGATATTTTTTTTCCCTGCTTTGGTGGTTTAATTTTGTGACATCCATATGAAATAGATGGAATAATTTGTTTTAGCCTATTTGATGCCCTCGAGGATACTTATTTGAAGAGTTTCTCTCGGTAGAAATATTACCAACACGAGAGTTGAAATAATATATAATCTCTATGGATTATTCCCCCACCTAATTTGCAAATTCTTAATTTTGAGTATTCCTTCTTGGGAAGAAATTCAAATTCATCATGAGTAACAGAAACCATAAGACCATCTTTCCAAAAATAAAAAGATATAATATAAATTCAAATTCTACTTAAAATTTTGACTAAAGTCATGAGTTGGAATGTTTTTCATTATTTTCCTTTTTGGAATTTAGTACAAATGCAACGAATAGTACGTATTTTATATATTTGTAACATATTATATATTCATTTATCTGTTTAATATATATTTGCTAATCATGTACAGTTTATTGACCTAACTTATCTCACTATAATAATTTTTATAGAGAGAGAGAGAGAGAATTGTACCGTGTTTCAAGATTGATTGTTTGTGTGCTGTAGATTGGAGGATTATATCTAAGAAATTTATTTTAAAACTATTATCTTGTAATTCCCATCTTAGAATAGGTAGAAAGGGAACAAGGCGTTATGGAATTTAAGTAAAACATAAAGAAAGAAAACTAAGTTTCGAAGGATGGAATCCTTTGCATTTATATTACATTTAGGCTTAGAAGATTAGGCCAAATTCCCTTAAAAAATGTCTCGCGTTTTGATTAACTCTGAAAAAGAGCAAGACTGGGCGTGACTACAAGGTAAATAGAGAGAGAGAGAGAGAGAGAGAGAGAGAGAGAGAGAGAGAGAGAGAGAGAGAGAGACCGGCTTAGATAACGAAATAGATAGGGTCAACGTAGACAAAATGCAACACATATGTATTTTGTAGATAAATACAGACAGATATAAATAACTTACCAAAAGATAAGGAAAATAAGATGGAGAAAGTAATCTATTCATTATAACAGTTCAAAATAGGTCTATTATTGATGCAATTTACTTAAGGAGAAGTCTTTTTATTTCTACATTCAACGCCTTGAAGATTTAGCATTATTCTTGGTGAAGAACTTAATATTAAAGGGATTATGAAGAAAGGAAGGATTTTAAGCTTAGCCAAACTTTCTTTAAAATTAAAGAAATATATATATATATATATATATATATAGTATATATATATATATATATATATATATATATATATATATATATATATATATATATATATATATATATATATATATATATATATATATCATTCTTTCTTTTTTCTCCCTTCTCTTCCCACTAAATGTGGGGTAGGGGTGCGTAACATACACGGAAAATGGAATAGTTAATTAGAAGAGCATGACGTATGTCGAAAGGAAAGCCCCCCCCCCCTATCATCCCCTCCATACTCTTAAGTGAGAGGTCGTCTCAGTCAAAACACCCACCCTATGGCTTTACAAGACTGAGACGAAACCTCACTGGGGTATCTCGTCAATGTGTAGTTCATCCCCTGGAAGGCCCACAACCATACCACCTCACAAAACCCCACCATTCACTCCTATTATGCACCTTTCTACTCTCCCTTGCAAACTCGCATTTATTTCCTTCAGACATTTCTTGACTGATTCAATCCACCTTTTCTTCGATCTCCCAGCCTGTCGATTCCCAGCACGCTCACCACTATGCATCCGCTTAACCAACCGACTAAGATTTCTTTTCCATATGGCCAAACAATCTTAATGCACTTTCGTTTATTCTTTCATTTACGCCTTTCTTCATACCACACAACTCCCTAATGTGTTCGTTCCTCATTTTATCATTTCTTTATGAGTGGTTGTACACTGTACAGGACCCACCACTTCACATAAAGGAGCGGCCATGATAGGTTTGAAATCCAGCTATGTGTGGGTCCTAATATTATTCTTTTAATGCGTGTCTAAGAAAAAAAAAGAAAAAAAAATATTTAAATGTCAAACAAAATATTCAGTTCTTGAAGGTATGAAAAAATTGAATTATATTTTAGAGCTTATTGAAGGTGTAATGGACCATAGTGTAGGAAAATGGCGACGGCGGATGGAGTCCAGTTGAGGACAATCAAGGAAGATGTGGAATATAAGTAAAACATGTGGCCTGTGGATCCCTTGACATGTAATGGCTGTGAGTGATATTTGGTGTGGCCAATGCGGGGTAGTGGGAGAATCACCCCCTGCAAGGGATTTCGTCGGTGAGAGGAAGATCACTCTTCAATATATGGCTTTAAATTTTGTAAGTTTCGCCCCTCGCCGATCATTCGCCCAGCACACCTGCCATTGAGATCAGAAGCTTTGTCGAAGAGCAGGATAACAATCAGTTGATGGAAGGCGAACTTGTCGAATGGCATCCGGGGGGTACCGAGAACAGCTACGGAAGGAGGAGGCCACTCTTACCTCACTATCAGCGGTTTCAATGCCAGCCACACTTACATGAGAACAAGAGAAGGGGTTTAACAGAGTGTAATTCGTTTCTTGCCAGATGTGAAGCAGTCTGAGAAATTGTCATACTATGGATACCTTTGTGTTTTTAAAGTAGGGGATTTTGAGAGCCTGGAAGGCACTGAGCGAGATTGAATAAATGATATATAAGGGTGGTCTTAGTTAAGGAATAAAATTCGGGAGAGGGAAATCATTATAGTTATTATTTCTGCAGTAAAAATTGAAACATGATGTGGGAGACGATGTGGGAGGGGTTGCGGTCAGGAAAGACGGTAGACGAGCCCACACCGTCCCTCGTTTTAGAACCGTCGGTGAAAACTGGAATGGATCCTCTGTGAACTGCAGAGTGAGACAAGAATGATGCCTTTAACAAGGCGACAGGGTGGCAGGATTTGGAAAGAGAGGACAGGACAAGCATATGGAGGGAGCTGGGAATAGCCAAGGTGTATACCCTTCATCGTAAAGTAACGGAAGAACCTTTTGCAAAGAGATATTGAGAAAATTAATAATGCTAAAAACTGTATTAGCAAATGGCCAGTAAAAGGATTCAGGTACCTCTCGCAGAATCAGGGTTCGCACGATTGGGGACAATCGGATTGTCCCCAATGGGTTTTTTCAGAAAAACCCACATTGAAAAAACCTAAAACCCCAAATTTGGGTTTCAAAAAGTATAGAAAAATAAGAAAATGTTTTTTAAAGAGTTAATTTGGAAATTAAAACCATATACATTTTCCTTTAAATTTTATTCATTCAAAAGAAATTTTAATTCCTAACAAATTATTTATTTTGGTGTTTCATTTGGAATCACCTTCATTTATTAAGAAATTTATATATTTTGACAAGCTTGCTGGCCTTTTGTATACCAAGCCTGTTTCTTAGCTTAGACCAGATATGGCCAAATGTCGAGAACACCCTTTCAATAGAGGCAGAACTTGGTGGACAGCTTAAAAGATCTGAGCAGAATATGCAGAATCCTTTTGGCAAGAGATTGTTTTTTGATGTTCGTTTTTCCATAATTTTCCACCATTTTGAAGGACAAAAAATAACCTGAAAAAACCCAAATTTGGGTTTTTTCAAAAAAAAATTATAGAAAAATAAGAAAATGTTTTTTTTTAAAAGAGTTAATTTGGAAATTAAAACCATATACATTTTCCTTTAAATTTTAATTCATTCAAAAAAATTTTAATTCCCTAACAAATTATTTATTTTGGTGTTTCATTTGGAATCACCTTCATTTATTAAGAAATTTATATATTTTGACAAGCTTGCTGGCCTTTTGTATACCAAGCCTGTTTCTTAGCTTAGACCAGATATGGCCAAATGTCGAGAACACCCTTTCAATAGAGGCAGAACTTGGTGGACAGCTTAAAAGATCTGAGCAGAATATGCAGAATCCTTTTGGCAAGAGATTGTTTTTTGATGTTCGTTTTTCCATAATTTTCCACCATTTTGAAGGACAAAAAAAAACCCTGAAAAAACCCAAATTTGGGTTTTTTCAAAAAAAAATTATAGAAAAATAAGAAAATGTTTTTTTTTTAAAAGAGTTAATTTGGAAATTAAAACCATATACATTTTCCTTTAAATTTTAATTCATTCAAAAAAAATTTAATTCCCTAACAAATTATTTATTTTGGTGTTTCATTTGGAATCACCTTCATTTATTAAGAAATTTATATATTTTGACAAGCTTGCTGGCCTTTTGTATACCAAGCCTGTTTCTTAGCTTAGACCAGATATGGCCAAATGTCGAGAACACCCTTTCAATAGAGGCAGAACTTGGTGGACAGCTTAAAAGATCTGAGCAGAATATGCAGAATCCTTTTGGCAAGAGATTGTTTTTTGATGTTCGTTTTTCCATAATTTTCCACCATTTTGAAGGACAAGATTTATATGTTCTTAATAAAGTTTCATCGAACATAGAGGATGGAAAAAAACTGTTATCTTTAATAGCAAATGCCATGAAAGGTGCGAAATATTCATGGTTGTATAACTTCAACCAGGATTCAGCTTCATCTTGCTGCTGACTGGATAATTCAGATCCTATAAAGCGAAAATATGATTATATATATATATATATATATATATATATATATATATATATATATATATATATATATATATATATATATATATATATATATATGGCTTATATGTATTTCATTAACAGCAAAATATCATTTTTTCAATCCGATATCTCAAAAACACTGGTTATCTATAGGTTTATTATAAATGTATTTCAGCTTAAATTTCATTACATACCCATTATGTTAGGATCCAGAAGGTTGGCTACATAAAAGAATGGTTCTAAAGCATCCTCCATTCGTTTCTTTACATTTGCTTTGTAGGCAGTTAAATTTCCGGATAACTTCCGGATAACATTGGCATTTTTAAAAAAAAAAATTTTAATTTTGTGGATTATAAATTTATAATATAATTGTATTAAATATTTATAAATAGAAATTAAAATATTATATATATATATATATATATATATATATATATATATATATATATATATATATATATATATATATATATATATATATATATATATATATATATATATATATTTATATATATATATATTTATATATATATATATATATATATATATATATATATATATTATATATATATATATATATATATATATATATATATATATATATATATATATATATATATATATATATATATAACTAGTAAATGAGTTAACCCATTTTTCAAAATCTGTGCAAAAAAATCCTGAAAAAAACCTGAAAAAACCCAAATTTGGGTTTCTTTTTTCTGAAAAAAACCGAAAAAACCCTGGGTCGTTGGGTTTCGAAAAACCATTTTGGCAAATGCGACCAGAATCAGGTGTAGTACAAGACAGTATTGGGGGTTTGAAGAGCCAGCTTGCTCACATGATATAATCCCTTCAGGAGGGCAGGTTTTGGCATCTTTACCAGCTTCTAGGATAGCCCAGTGAGGAGGGGATCAGAAAGCTCCCCATAAATACAGAATCTAACCTCTCACGTTATAAATTAGGTCTGATTCGTAATGGCAGAGTTTCAAGAGCTGACCGCATATATTACCCAGAGCATGGCGTCAACTTCGATAGGACGATATGGAGAGGTGAAAAGGACTTGCTATCCTTCCAGGTTTCTGATAATGAGATAACGTAATAGGTCAAGCGCGATAAGATGTAGTTCCTTGTGTTCTCAAAATTATTTAAATGAGCGGAAATTTGACCTTTGAGGTAACCATGATTAGGTCTGCTGGAGGTAGGTGGCATGTTCTTCGACTCTCTTTCTTCCGAAATATTACTGCTGATATTTTTTCAGATGGGAAATGGAAGCCATGGAAGTTACCCCATTGTGAAATGTTCTTAACGTCTAGTTGGAGGGGGACTAGCCAAAATGGTCGACACGACATCAAAATAATGTCCTGTACAGCTAGCCGCAGGCGTTAGAATAAGTTAAGTTAAGTTAAGTTAAGTTAAGTTAAGTTAAGTTAAGTTAGATTAAGTTAAGTTTTGTTGCATTCGTTAGAGAAACTCTAAATAACCATTTTTTTTTTACAATTGTTGACCATTTGACCTGTCGATTATTTTCCCTTTTGACCATTTGGTACTAGTTTCTAGTTGGAGTTGGAGTTCAAGAAATGATAGCCTAGCACCAGCAAGGTATAAAGCCAGGTCATCAACATATAGGGAAAACTTGACAGTCGCTGGAATGGTGGTATCAACATCATTGAATTCCAGAGCAAATAATAATGCACTTAGAACACTGCCCTGCTGGACACCTTCATCCAGAGTAAAGTGGCGTGATAGAACAGACGAGCACCGAAACTGGATGGATCTGTCTGACATAATGCATTGGATAAAGAGAGGAAGCTGTCCTCGGAAATAGAACATGTGGAGATTAAGGAGAATCCCAGATCTTTGCTTTTTCAAGGTAAAAAAAAGACACCAAGAACCATCCAGACAGTTGAGAATGCTTCCCGGATGTCATGGTCCAATCTTAGCAAGGGGTCAGCGGTCTAATGATTTATAGGAAACCCAACTAAAAGTTTGAAAAAGCGTGGCGACTCTCCAGAACATGGAGAAGGTGGCCTGCGAACATTTTCTCCATTGATTTGCAAGTATGATAGGTCAGCGAAATTGGTCTTTGGTTGTCTACCACTTTCGGATCTTTCCCAGTATAGGAATAGGGATTACAGAAGTTGTAATCCAAACAGATGGAAAAGAGGACTTGATCCAGATCCTGTTATACAGATCCAACAAGAACGCCCATGCAGAATGGTGAATGTGGTGGAGTATTATCTACGAGTTGATGTCTGGGTCAGGGGCACCGTCTTTTGCAATTCGCCAGTGCAGTTTAATACTCTGTAGGTGTAAAAAGACGACTATAGGTATGATATTCCCTTTTCGCTGTTGAAAAGTCTGTCTTTACAGTGTTAATTTTTAATTTTTGAAGGACCTCAGTATAGCGGGAAGAGTTCGAGTGGCTATCAAATCTATAGCTTAATGCATCTGCAATAGCTCCTGAAGCAGAGATTATATTTTGATTATATCAGTCCCTTAACTTAGGACTGTGGGTGAAAAGCTGTTAGAGTGGCAAGATATTCATATTGAAGAAAGATGAGTTGTGGAGTTGACATTCGAAGTATAGGTTCGAAAGTATTGCTTATGTGATTGGCGATTAATTCCACGAGATCTCATTACAACCGTTTTAATTTAATCATGTTTTTGATGGTGCGGATCGGATTATATTGCCTGTAGAGCTTTTTCATCTTCCGGTTAGTTAGCTTATGCCCACTTTTGGGAAAACCAAGGGGTTGCTGAACGCCTACCCGCGAAAGATCGCAGGATGAAAGTTTCGGTTGCTGTGATAATAACTTGGAAGAAGTTACAGGCCGCGTCAATGTTCGGAAAAAGCTTATTGAAGGGAGAAAGTAGGATACCTGTGGCCTGATAAAAAGGGGGTCCACTACCCTCGATCATAACGCCAGCGGGAATGAGGTTCTAACGTTGAGATAGGTATGATTTCGCGTAAGGCTATCGGGTAATAGACACTGCAGTACAAATAATCGAAGCGGAACCATGGGAAGCGATCCATAAGAGAATGGGAGCAAAAGGATATATTTATACAGGTGGAAGAGTGTGTGTCATATATATATATATATATATAACATACTATATATATATATATATATATATATATATATATATATATATATATATATATATCTTTACTATATATATATATATATATATATATATAAAAAGTATATATATATATATATATATATATATATATATATATATATATATATATATATATATATATATATATATATATATTTACTATATATATATATATATATATATATATATATATATATATATATATATATATATATATATATATATATATATATATATATATATATATATATATATATATACTATATATATACTATATATATTTTTTGCTCTTTCTCATATATATTAGTGATGCGGGTAACATCACATCCACTCTGCATCGCACATTATTAAGATCAAAAATCGCATCCGCACTTTGCCCACTGCAACGGATGGATTTATTGGTGGGTGAAAAAAGAATTTTTATAATAATAAAAATGCTTAAGATTAATCTGAAAATGAAAATAAAAATATGAGTTGAAGGCAATTCAAAAATGAGCTTGATATTCCATAACTTACTGTTTTCAAAGACGTTCCAACTCGCTGGAATAGTACAATTCATATGATGGAAAGAATGGTATCGCTCAGAGAACCTCTTGCTTTGTACGTCAGTTCGTATTCCAAAGTTAACATTCTTACTAATGTGGAAAAATGACATCATATCACATTGCATTAAGCTATTAAACCATTTGAAGAAATTACCCAAAAAATCAGCGCCTCTACACTTTCTGTCTCCGATGTAATACCATTAATCTCAAGGCTAAGGAAGCATTTTGAACCATCTTCAAATGAAAATGATGACGGTATAAAATGAATGAAAGGTAATAAAACTAAAGCTAGAAAAACTCTTTGGTTCTAATGGAAATTAATGGTGATAGCATGCATACTATTGCAACTACTTAGATCCCGTTATAGGCAAGTTTGTACGCTTTATATAGGAGAA
>JABUQX010050546.1:45000-55000 GCA_015478945.1 Trachelipus rathkii
TATTTATGGATTTCAACAGGCGTATAAAAGGATTAATAGGGAACCTCTATGGGGCAAGTGTTAGTGATATGGTGTTGGTGGTAAACTTCTGAATGGAATCAAAGGTTGTATATTGACAATAGTGGAAGCGTGTGTAAGAATAAATAGAGTCGAAAGTGGTTGGAATTGCGGAGTGAGACAGGGATGTGCTATGTCTCCCTTGGCGATCCAGTATGTATATGGATGGATTTATGAAAGAATTAGAGGGGGGGTGGCAGGGGATGGTGTTAGAATGAGAATGATGGAGAATGGAAGAAAGTGGAGGGTTCCCTACCTATTATATGAGGATGATTTGGTTTGTGTGGCGGGAAGAGAGTTTGAGAGGACTGGTAGAGATTTGGTAGGGTGTGTAAAGGATGGGTTTGAAAGTAAACGTAGATAAGAGTAGGATTATGGTTGTGTGGTGAGGACAGTCCTCGGTGTGAGAAGTTATGTTAGATGGTGGCAGCTGGAACAAGTGTCTGAATTTAAATATTTGCAGGATATATGTTGAATGAAAAGGGAGCGGATGATGCAGAGTGTAGGAAAGTTGTGAATGGCAGAAGGTGGCTTGTGCAATTAAATCGTTTAATTAGTGTAAAGGTACTAAGTCTTGTATTGCGCAAGATTATGAGAATTTGATTGCCCGTGTTAATGTATAATTAAGAGGGACTATGGTCTGGAATAAGAATTATAGATCTAAAAAGTACAATGACAGAGTTCAGATGGAAAATCTTGAAGTGGCGTGTTGTGAAAGAAATGATAAATGAGGAATGAACATATTGGAGAGTTGTTGGTGTGGAAAATGGGGTAAATGAGAGAATAATGAAAGTACGTTGAGATGGTTTGGTCATGTGGAAAGGATGTAGTCGGTTGGTTAAACGGATGTATAGTGGTGAATGTGTTGGGAATCGACTGGATGGGAGACCGAAGAAAGTGGATTGAGTCAGTAAAGGAATGCCTGTAGGAGAGAAATGTGGGATTTGGCAGAAGCAGAATAGGAGTGAATGGCGGGGGTTTTGTGAGGGGGTATAATTGTCGCCCACCCGAGTAGTAGGACAGGGATTTCGGACAACGGTCCATATTTGGACCACCCTGACCTTGACGACCTTTTTTGAGCTCGAATTTTTACCTGCCCCTTGACCTTTTTGACCTTTTTTTGACTTTTTTGGGCCAAATTTTTTACCTGACCTTGACCTTTGGGCCTTTCCTTTTGGGCCTTGACCTTTTTCGACCAACCCTTTGGTCTTCCATGGGTTAATTTTGATTTTCGGCAACCCTAATTTTTTGAGAACCCAAATTTTTTGAGGCAAATTTTTTGAGAACCCAAATTTTTGGCAACCCTAATTTTGGCAACCCAAATTTTTGGCAACCTAATTTTTGGCAACCCTAATTTTTGCAACCCTTCGAAGAAGGTCAAACAGTTGCGTAAGCAACCGTTGTTGCCTTGACCTTTTTTCGCCCAACCCTTTGGTCTTCCATGGGTCATTTTTGGCCCACGGTAATTTTTTGGCAGCCCTAATTTTTTGGCAACCCTAATTTTTGGCCCACCCTAATTTTCGACCAACCCTTTGGTCTTCCATGGGTCAATTTTGGCCCACCCTAATTTTCGACCAACCCTTTGGTCTTCCATGGGTCATTTTTTGCCCACGGTAATTTTTGGCCTTCCTTTAGGGGCTTAGCCCGTTTTTGATGTCTTAACCTTGTTTGACCATGATATTTCGGCCTTGACCTTGCCATATACCATGGGTCAATTTTGACCCACGGTAATTTTTTGTCCTTCCTTTAGGGGCTTAGCCCTTTTTGATGTCTTTACCTTTTTGTCATGGCCTTTTCTCCAAAGCTTGCCAGATACCATGGGTCAATTTTGGCCACGCTAATTTTTACCCACTCGTGGCCCACCCATCACATATTTCGTATTTGGTCTCCCATGGCTCAATTTTTATGACTCAGCATTATTGATGACTCATCTTTGATGACGTCATCTTTAGCGGTTCATCTTTGATGGTGCCTATATTGATGGTTCAAGTTTGATGGCTCCCAATCACCGTAAGGAGTATCTAGTGATGTTCTATTAGTGTTCTATGATTATTCTATGAGTGCCTGGTGAGTGCCAGGTGAGGTGTAAGTGGTGTGAGTTGCCAAGTGGGTGCCATGAGTGCCAGGTGAGAGGTGCCACACATGGTGCCAAGTGGAGATTGCCACATGCAAGAGTGAGTGCCACTTTTTCAAGCCTTTTCTAGCCTCCCCTGAGCCCTAATATGGGTGTCTACCCCTAGGTTATAAGGTATGAGGAATCGAATGGTGTATATTACAAGTTGCTAGGATGCTTCCTACTATGAGTTAGTATTTTTCTAACACTTTTAGCATGACAGAAAATATATCTAAAGAGTTACACATTTGAGACAGTGAACGCAAACGTTTCAGAGTCCGCGTCCGCAGGTGAACCCCGCCGCGAAACCGCCGCGTGCGCCCGCAGGCGCAATATTACCGCCGCCGCGTGCGCCCGCAGGCGCAATATTACCGCCGCCGCGTGCGCCCGCAGGCGCAATATTTCCGCGTAACCGCCGCCGCGTGCGTCCGCAGACGCAATATTACCGCGTGAACAAAAATATGATATCAATGTAAACTATTCAAAGAATTTCTTTTCAAATATACTATGAGTCATTCATTTTTACTACAATTGTACGAAATTTTATTAAAAACATATACTTTACATACCTTAAAGCAGTAAATCAGTAAATCAATAGAGGTGTTATTACCTAACACCTAGGGGATTAGTATGCTTTTGTTTTACTGCTTTACTGCTTTAACTATCTGCTTTACTGCTTTAACTATCTGCTTTACTGCTTTAACTCTCTGCTTTACTGCTTTAACTATCTGCTTTACTGCTTTAACTCTCTGCTTTACTGCTTTAACTCTCTGCTTTACTGCTTTAACTCTCTGCTTTACTGCTTTAACTCCCTGCTTTACATACCTTAAAGCAGTAAATCAGTAAATCAATAGAGGTGTTACCTAAGGGATTAGTATGCTTTTGTTTTACTGCTTTACTGCTTTAACTTTCTGCTTTACTGCTTTAACTTTCTGCTTTACTGTTTTAACTTTCTGCTTTACTGTTTTAACTTTCTGCTTTACTGTTTTAACTCATATATTTATTAACATTATGTTTTTTATTTTGTTTTAATACTTTTTATTTATTTTTATTATTATTATTTTATTTTTATTTTTGTTTTAATACTTTTTATTTATTATTATTATTATTATTTTTATTTTGTTTTAATACTTTTTATTTTATTAAAAACCTTTTTATATACACTAGTTTTAGGGGTAGTAAAATCGCATTTTTCATTTTAAAGCATTTATTACATAATTAGAAACTATAAAATCATTGACATACAAATTTTTAGCATCAAATATATTTACAAGTTTATTAAAACATACATTATTTAAAAAGCACATAATGAAATAAATACAATAGACTCCACACAAATTAGAATATAAGGGTTGAACAGGGTAAGACATAGTTTTTACACAACTTACATTATTATATTTTAAAAATAAGGTAATATAATGATTATTCAATATAAATTTTAAGTTCAAAGAATCAATTATGTGAACAGCATCGTTTTTTGCCCTATAAACGGAAATCCAATGTCCTGTTGAGGTGATGTGACGAGGCAATGTATTGAATATCAAGCAGGTATCCTTCTCCAACTTTACAGAGTTTATTTCGTTAATGGCGAACACTCCTAAAAAGCGAGGTTCATTTTTAAACACCGATTTTATTTCCTCTTCATTCATCTTTAATAATTCAAAAGTACGTTGCGCACTCTGTCAATTTCAATGAGTTGAGGATGCTCAAGATAGACCACTACAGTGATGGGTGTTTGTAGACTTGATCCAAAAGAGAGACTTAGTCCTAAGGTACCCTTTCTCAAAATGTTTAAATGATAGGCGTTACAAGCTGAAAGGTCAGCTGTGAGATCATAGGCATATAAATTACTATTCTTTGCGTATTCTTCAAGATTTAAGCCTGTCCCACTATCATTACATGATACAGTACAGAGAGATAGGTCTCCGTTGTATAACATTTCATAATCACGTCCGTGAGGCAGTCCATTCACATGTAAACTGATACCTCTAAGGCCGAAAGGTGTGAATTTATAGGGTGCTTTTAATAATTCCCGGAGTAGGCTTCATGTTCCACAATCCCTATTATTACTTTCTGTGGTAAATTTCCATTCACAATGTTAGGGATATTGATACTCGATAACCCTTGAGTGAAATTAAATATCTTGGTTTCAACTCTCTTAATAGGGTACTTTGCTGTAGTATTCAAAAGCAAATTTTCAATTAAATGACGCTGTGGTGATAATTTCACTTTTCTGACATAGAGATAAGCCTCTAACAGTTTGAAAACAGGTTCTGGACATACAGCTGTAGCAGTAGGTTTACTTTTTATTTTAAGAGCAAATTTAGGATTTGAACGTGATAAAATGATTCTAGTATCTACAGATGGTAGAATGAGTCTTTCTTGAGAGAAGATATCGCCATTTAATCGACCGTAAAATTCATAAGTATTATTTATGACTTTAGCTGCTTTATCTATATGTGCAGCTTCATCTTTGAAACTATAAAAACCACATGATTGGAGATGAGACTGTTTAGCGTCGTCTGAATAATTTAACAAATGCTCTATATAGCTTCTATAAGGATAATTAGCCGCTGACGCACCTAGTGAAGTTCCGTTAAGATAGACTTCAATCTGGGTGAAACATGTATACAGGAAATTTGATTCTGTATATACTATATGGTCATCACCCGAAGGAAGATCTGTACCATCAGGTTTTGTGAATTTCGTTTTTACATATAAAAACACATTAGAGGGGTCTAGGTATTGATCAGAAGTACCTGGAATATTGAACTCTAGAGGAACATCTGTATTGGTAATTGAATGCAAAGGATTAATACTGATAAAGTTGGATTCGCTAACGCTAGGGTTTATGGAGAAGAGATCCAATTCACTCTTACAACAATCAGGACTAGAAGGATGAAGGAAATGCATCTTGTATGGGCGAGCTCTGGACGTATAATGAACATTTTCATGAAAAACATTACTTATATACACACATCGTATAAAAGTTATCAGTTAGTAATTAAATAAATACATCAATACATTTTCTTTGAGGTTTTTTCCGCTTAGTCTTTTTCTTTATGACAATCTTCTTGGTGCCTTGCCCCTGACCTGACATTTTACGTCTTATTTTACGCTTAACATCATCCAACATCTCATCTGAAACATCGGCTATACGTCTTTTTAATGCTGTACGAGGATTATTTCCTGCAGCAATATCTTGAATAGTATGCACACCTGTTCTTATAGACTTCTCCATAGCTTGGCAAAAAATCCACCAAGGCCATACCCCCTCTGCATTTTTGATCCTCTGAATACCCTTTCTTCGTCCATTATTACAGGAGTGTCTTTCTTATACTATCTTTACACTGCGAGAGTATGTTAATGAATGAAAAAATATATCTGACTACACCTCTTATATATTCCATTATGCTGTAATTACTGCATCTGTTTCTTTCTAATATGAACTTTGCATAACAATGCGCCGTATGTAAAGGGAAAAGGATTTCCTTCTACATCTTTTATATGCACGCGTACAGAGTCAAAATTTGATCTATTCAGAGGTAGATAATGAACATTAGGGAATGTTATAACTTTACTCTCTTTGGAAAAATATACTACTCTTAATAAAGGAGCTTTAGTATTACCTACATATTGATGATCAATTATATTTGTATATACATAAGCCATACCTGGATGATTGAGCATCTCGATGGGGTGCATGTATAATGCAGTACTCGATCTGCTTCATCTTTTTGTTCATGTGGAGTCATGCGGTTATTCTCCACAGATAGTATAACCCTCTTCAACATAGTAGGGATATCATGAAGTATATCCAACTCAGCATCACGTCTACGAATATGTTTACGTTGCCATTGCGAACGTCTGAGAAAAAACATGTTCACGGTCTCGTAGGTTTACATTTACTTTTGAGCTTAAAGATATTATTACTTTATCTTCATAGGTACGCATTTCAGTTTTGTATACCAAGTCCTTACACATAATACTCATATCAAAGAGAACGTTTAAATGACTAAAAATAGCAGGCACCGATTTAAAATATGACCTCCGCAAAGTAAATTCTTCAAAGAAGTATTCTTTTGTACCAATCCTGGACCTAGGCAGATCACGAGTATCTTTCACTTGTAATATAGTTTCAACACATTCTACACTTCTGTACACCAACATCCAGAATAGATTGTGAGGTAAATTTTCTATGTCCGTATTTAATATCATTTCACATAATCCTACTTCGTATGCCTCTCTTTCAAGTTGTATAGGATTCATTAACACAGTTGTAAAATCCGAGAGTTTATTATCGGGATGTAAATCCAAGGAGGCTGAAGACGGGAGAGTTATATAAAAGTGATCTACACTCTCCATGATTATAATGACAACTGATTAATGATTCTTAACTTCACTTGCTTTTATATAAGTATTAAACTTAGCAGGGTATCCCCTCCATTTCACCAGATACTGTTTATTTTTCCCTTTTCCTCTCGTAGCTAATATTTTTTCAATTTTATATTCATGAGTTACAGGGTTGAACCTTACTTTTTGTATTTCCTGTTTATAAAATCCGCCTTTTATTTTTTCACCATTTAAATCTTTCAGATAATATAACTTTGAATGGTTGGATGTTGTGGACTTTAAAAACTTCCGTAGACCATCCGGATTCATATCCTTTTCTAAACCTTTCTTCTGTTCGAGATACTCTTACATAGTCATTCACCTTTATTCCTGAATTATCTTTTATTTTGTTTTCTTTTTCATGTAGATGGTACGTTCTACAGCCTCTAGTTTTTGACATTTCTAAAGGAGTTGACTTTATAGTTCTATGGTAAGATCTGTTATAAGAATAAGCTAGATCGTCCAGTATATCAATATATTTAAAAGTATTCATTTTAGTAAAATACCTATGCATGCGTTCTTTAATAGTACGTTGGACTCTTTCAACTATTGCCGCTTTGTTTACGGAAAATGTATTGTAATAGCTTATACCATACTCCCAGAGCAGCTCCTGAAACTCTCCCCTTGAATTCCATTCCTGAATCTGTCCAAAATGATTTAGGTGTTCTCCGCTCGTCCTCTATAATTTCAAGTACAGCACCGGCAACTGTAGCTGATCTTTTATCTTTTATTGGCTTCAACCACAAGTATCTAGAGTATACGTCAATTGTAAAAAGTATATATTGAAAGCCTTCATTATAAGTGCTGTATTTAATCATTTCCGATAAATCTAACTGCCATACACTGTCGAGCTGCGGAGATATGGTTTTCCGTGTAGGAAATTTTTTTCTTACAGGTTTATGTAGAGTAAATGCCTCTTCACCCTCTAAATATGCTTTTAACTCTTTTTCTCAATATTAGGATCTGTAAAAACGAAGCCTAGTGAAACCCCAAACTATTTAGTCCCTCAGATTGAGTATTACTTATCCAACGCTACCTCCTTTGCGTCCATATTGACTAGAATTATATAAACTCCACTATATATATATATATATATATATATATATATATATATATATATATATATATATATATATATATATATATATATATATATATATATATATATATATATATATTTGGTACAAAAATGTGATATAAAGGTCGAAGGGTTAAAGAAAAAGGTTTAAAATAACATATTTATTTATACACAGACATTACAACTAAATAAATATATATGATAATACATAATTACGATTTAATCCAACTAGGTTTATTATAAGGTGTTTTTCTTATTCGTCCTCTGGTAACACGTTTAAATTTATCTGATGCGTAAGAAGTGCCTGATGGACTTGAATCAGGTCTTGGCGTAATGGGGATATTATCTAAGTCTGCTAATCGCGTTGTATTTAAGATTAAACTTCTGGGAAAATTAATAGTCTGAAGTTCTTGTTTGATATCATTCCATCCTTTTACAGGGCCTTTCTTCCAGTTACGTGAGAGATCAGCTATCAAATCCACAATATTTGACCCTTTAACTATTTCATCATCAATTACGATCTGTCCTGCTTCATTCAAAGATAATTGTTCTTTTAAAATATTATATAAAGCTATTCCTGATTTACGCACTCTAATAGGTAAGCTCTCCTCTAGGATATTTTTAAATATATCTTCATTTTTCACTTCAAGTTTTACTTCATTAGGAACATCTACATTATCGGTTAGCGGAATACGTAGGGATGGATGTAGGTGCAAGTCTTTAAGATCTATCAATTTTTGTATGGCCTCTTGGTATAAGATGCGTTTCTCATGGATGTTAATGTCTGAATTTAATATTCTGTACACTTCTTTCTCGTATTTGGTTATCTGTTCAACTTTAGGATCATATAAACTATGAGGTAGAGGTTGCTGAAAAGATAATGATTCGTTCACAATATAAGGATTCTGTTGGTGCAGCTGTTGTTGCTGATGTGAAAGAGGTTGTAATGTCAATGCATTAGGCTGTAATATCTGCGTATATAGGGGCTGTGATTGTGGATTTTGCTGAGCGGGTGGCAATAACTGGCCATATTGAGATTGTGAATGATGAATCGGTTGAAATGAACTCTGTACAGATGCTGTATTATTATACTTCATTTTCTCATACTCATTATATGGAAGTACAGCAACCTTCTTCATTATGAAGATATCCACTTGGTAATCAGAGGAGCAATAACTGAGAAAAGTAGAGGCAGGAATACACCACCCCCCTTTTTTTATTTTTCAGATTTTTATGTTGAGGGAGAGTTTTTTAATGATGTTTCTATAACGACGTAGCTTTACCTTCTGAGGTCTGTTTAAAGGAACATTTCCTTTTATAACATTTAAACAGACTTCACATACACACTGGATGAATTTCTCATCCTCACTAATTAGTTTACGTTTTTCAGATGGTTTCAACTTTTTAAATTTTTTTATAAGAGGTAAATACTTGCAACTAGAGCACTCATTATTCAGGTATGTATACAGTTTCTATCTCATAGGGAAGAATGTTGGTACGGAGCAACACTCTGTGCGTGTTTTTGGGGTGAAGATCACACATCAAATAACCGTGTGGGGTCGAAGTAACCTCTTTATATACTTTTAAGAACTCTTTCCTTTGAAGGGGAAACATTTGAGTTGCCAATACATTAATTTGACTCATGTCTCTTCTCTGGCCAAACAACAGTAAATACTGTGTGTTTAAAGAAACACTTCGCATATGCTTGCTTTGATGAAAAATATTCTGTGTTATGAAAAACACAGAGATATTTAGATGGTGAGAATAAACTGTGAACGCTTCTGCTATTTCCAAATTCAATTTGTGCATTAAATCATCTAATACAATAATTTTGTGGCCATGTATATTGTCCAACGATCTAATATCGTATATGCCTTCATGAAATTGAATAACATCTTTATATTCTTTAAATTTTTCCTGATAAACATTATAACACCATATTATTTTTACAGGGCCTTGTTCAAAAATCTCCATTTCCTTTAAAATATTTAATAATAGAAAGGTTTTACCACAGCCTGTCGGTCCAGCTACAAGACATGTAGCCGGACTTCGGAACGTAAATTTCTCCACATCCATACTCGTTAAGTGAATAATGAATAATGAGATTAATTAAAGCTGTAAAGCAGTAAAGTATATGTTTTTAATAAAATTTCGTACAATTTTATTAAAATAAAATGTTTATATAACAGACACTCCGTGTGTTTTTATTCTTACATTACAATTTTTAAATAAAAAGTATTAAAACAAAATAAAAATAATAATAATAATAATAAATAAAAAGTATTAAAACAAAAATAAAAATAAAATAATAATAATAAAAATAAATAAAAAGTATTAAAACAAAATAAAAAACATAATGT
>JABUQX010050548.1:5000-11246 GCA_015478945.1 Trachelipus rathkii
GAGGAGTCGGAGTTGACAACGGTACCGGTGCTAAAGCCGGTGCGGTGCTGAGTAAATAAATATTCGTTTAGTCCCATATTGGTATCAAAATATATGTTTATAAGGTCGTAGAACTCGAATACGAGGGTTGTAAGTCCGTAAAGGGTATCTGGGGCGTCCGCCCGAAGAGGGTGTCCCCAGAAGAAATGCACGGAACGCAAAACAGAAGAAGATGGAGGAAGGAAGACGGAGGAAGGAAGAAGGAAGGAGGAAGGATGGAGGAAGGAGTCTGAGAAGGAGACAGAATTGGTACCGGCACCGGTGCTGGGGCCGGTGCGGTGCTGAGTTAGTAAACATTCGTTTAGTCTCAGACTGACATTTCTATTTTCAAAATATCGTTTTCTTTTTATAAATGTCAACTAAAATATTTTGTTTGCTATTTTTATATCATAAGTTTCATTTTACATCTATTCTTTGTGTTTAATTTTTGTTTTCAATTTAAACTTTTTAATTTATTTTCAAATTTTTATTATTTTTTATTTATTTTTACTTTACTTTGCTAAAAAAAATAATTTTTACTAAATTTTTTTATGCTTTTCATGTTTATAACGTAAAAAATTTACGTTTTTACACCATCTAAAGCAGTAAATCAGTAAATCAAACCACCCACCCACCCTCCACCACCCATCTATGATCTATTGGTTTATTGATCTATTGATTCAAGTCATATTTTGTATAACATAACACTCTATGTTTTATACTCTTAATTCAACACACACAATCTCCACTATTCGATTCGAGTAAAAACAGTCACCTTTTTTTAATGAACTGAAAAATAGCATTATTTCAACGCGAAGATTCTTATACTTTTTGTTTCAATTTTACATAATCTCTTATATTTATTATGTAATATTTTCATTCGTTTGATTATTTTCTCAAAAAAATGAAGAGAATTTTATCGTAACATTATGAAAATTTGTAAAAGTTACCGATCGTTTCTTATCAGTTACTGTTGCTAGCAACGAGTTTGCACGAGGTAGGAGTCCGTACTCTGATATATATATTATATATATATTATATTTGATATATACTATAATAATAATATATATATATTTATATATATATAATATCTATATATAATATATATATATATATATATTATTATATATTAATATATATATATATTATATTATATATATATATATATTATATATATGTATATATAAATTTATTATATATATAGTATATTATATATATATATCTAATTATTATATATATATTATATATATATATTATTATTATTATATATATAATATATAATATATATATATTATATTATAATATATATATATATATATATATACTATAATATATAATTATATTAATATATAGTATTATGAAAATGTCTTGGCTGTTTAGATGGTAGCATTACCATCATCTGGCTGCATTACTCACATGCTCTCTCCCTCATAATTTCAGAGTAAATCTACAACATGAACTCTGTGACCCTCTACTCTTTTCTAACTTTAACGTCACTGTTTTCCCAACCGCGTGATCTCGACTTCAGGACTCCGAGAGGGGTCGCAACGTGTTTTCTGGGGGACAGGGCTCCCTTGGATGGTTCCAATTAATAGTTACCATTGGTATACAACTTAATTGAGTTAAATAGGTATTTATATATATATAATATAATATACTATATAATATAATTATATACCAAATATCTATATATATATATATAACACTATATATTTATTATATATGATTATTATATAAACCTACTATTTATATTATATATGGGCAACGCTCACTCCTCAGTATTCATCACAACCAGGAGGGGGCAAAAGCTTAACAAAATAATTTAAATCGATTATCGATAAATCATATATATATATATCAACTTATACTAAATATAATATATATAATATATATATATATATATATATATATATATATACATTCATATATATATATATATAATACTAACCCATATATATTTATATATATATATATATCTATATATATTATTATGATTTATATATATATATATATATTATATATATATGGACGTCATGGCCAACAATTTGAAAAGGTGTAGTGGCGACATTGAGAAACGTGCCCAGATTGATAAAAGTTTGATAAAAAAAAGTGGCTGTTTCAGAGAACCTATTAAAGAATCTATAAGTAAGGGATACAGAAGAGCATTTTCCCAAGAATTTTGTAGAAGTTGAAAACTGTCGTGTTTTAATGGTATATTTTGTAGTTCTACGATTCTTGTCACCTGAAGACTGTTTTCAATAATCTCACAGTTAATGTTGAGGAGCAGGTAATAAATCTTGGTTTACATTGGGGTTGGCCGATGACCGGAAGTTTGCTCACCGACCGCACCGCAGCAGTACAGAAATGTTGTAGGTCAGAGATCACGTGGTTTATCTTTCAATACGATTTTAATACTTTCATTTGGAATATTAGTTACAGATTTGTTAGAGAGGTGACTTGCTATCTTCAAATATGTGTTTGAAAGGTTTGTATTATTAGTTGTAGTGTAGTTGGTCGACATTTGTCGACATTTCATCATATATACTATATATATATTATATATATATTATAGTATAGTATAAGTATATAGTATATCATAGTATATATATATATATATATATATATATATATATATAATATATATATATAGTATATATATATATATATAATTATTATTCTTTATGGATCGATAAACTGTAAAATATATATATATATATATATATATATATATATTATATGATATATATATATAATATATATATATAGTACTATATATATTATTATATATATAACTGTGTGTGTGTGTGTGTGTGTGGCTGTCGTGTGTGGTATCGACTAAACGATCCAAGGACTTTATAAAGACCTATGCAAGTGGTTTTTATGAAACGAAATTAAGGTACTATATAAACTACAGGCTCTTTTGATTAATAATGACATCTTTAAAGAAAGAAAAAAGAAAAGAAAAAAAAAACAAAAGGAAACAAAATATTTAATGTTATATTTATTTACTTTTTATAAATATAATAATCTATTAATATATGTTATTAATAGAATATAATATCTATCTAAACTATAAAGTTCACTATAAAAATTCGTGATTAATCACTGTTACATAAAAAAAACCATGTTAATAAAAAAAACCATGCTTTGTTTCCGGGCCACTTTTCCGCTACTAATATGTATATATATATATATATAATATATATATATATATATATATATATATATATATATATTATATATATAATTATATATATATATATATATTATAGTATAATATATGGCTAAATCTTCAAAAACTGTTAATAGGCTACGCAACCCGGCAACGCCTAAATATAAATTAAAAAAAAACAGATTTGATACAAAACTATTGCTAACACAGCAATATATATATACATATATATATATATAAATATAAATAGATATATATATATATATAAATATATATATATATATATTATAAATATATAATATATATATATATATTGTATATATATATATTATATCAGGTAGTATATATATATATATATAAGTATATATATAGTATATACTATATATAGCTATATATATATATATATATATATATATATAATAGTATATATATGATATATATATATATAATATTAGTATATATATATATATATATATATATTATAATATATATATATCATAATATATAGTTAAAATGAATGAAGATTTGAATATTATATGAAAAAAAATCCTTTTAATCCTTATAATATTACTCATAAGAAAGTAGGTTGACCTATACATTTTCCAATAAGAAAATAATAGTAACATTTTTGTCACTTTTTCGTTATGACATTTTTGTCATATTGTTGTTGTGATATTTTGTCACTTTTTTGGTTGAGACATGTTCTGTCACTTTAATTTTTTTACATTTTTGACACCTTTTTCGCTGTAACATTTTGGTCACTTTTTACGTTGTGACATATTTGTCACCTTGTCGTAAGTGACAGATTAATCAATAACTTCGTTTTTTATTTTTTTTTATTTTTCGTTGTGAATTTTTTTTTTTTTTTTATTGAATAAAGTGGAAAAATGAATTGAACGATAAAAATGCTCCTTTTAATATATATATATATATATATATATAAAATGATATTATATATATATATATATCATATACTATATATATATATACTATATATATACTATTATATATATATATATATTGATATATATATCATATATATTATATTATATGGAATCTTTTTGAAACACAGAGTATCCTTATAGTATTAACTCAACGTGCTATTTTCGACTATGCCAACGAATAATATATACTTCATATATATAAGTATGTATATAATATATACTATATATACTACTATTATATATATATATTGATATTATATATATAATAGTATAAATATTATATAAATCTATATATTATATATATAGTATACTATATATATAATAATATATATATATATACTATATATATATATATTATATATATTATATGTATATATATATATATAATATGATGATATATATATATATATATATAATATATGATATATATATATATATATAAATTTTTAAATTTATATATATAATATATATATATATATGACGTATATATATAATACGTATATATAATATATATAATATTATATACTATCTAAGTATATATATATGTATATATTATACTAGTATATTATTTATTTCTTCTGATATTCATTTATAATAGACTAATAATTTGTCTCCATCCAAATTTATGCATAAATTTATACATATTTCATGTTCATAATATACTTATTGTAGTGTTATTTTATTTCTAATTTAAGGAAAATTAAATAAAATGTAAAATAATAATTTACAAATATAAAAAAATTTAGTAAAAAAAATATATTGTTAAAAAAATTGAATAAAAATCGAATTGACAATGGTAACTCTAGGAGAAACATCTCATTTTTAACCTATTTGTGCGCGTGCTCCTAAATTATGTAATTTTCATATTTTAATTATTAAGACTTAAGAAAGGCCTAATCCCGCATCATTTTTAGTATAACCTATTTTAAAAGTATAAATACAATTCTTCTATTTTTAAAATAAAATTTTTAAAAAATTCTGTATGAAAAACTATATAATTAACATAAATTTTAGAAATTACTAAAATTCTTTCATTTGAATTTTGTGTAGCGCAAGCTTCAGAACATTAAATGAGCCAATCCTCTTTTGGAGAACCGGTATATGACTTCATGCGCCCAAGCCCTTCCCCCACAATATATCTGGCCCCGTGCCCTATTACTCCAGTGTTGCCCACAACTTTCACTTCATACCCTCAGGCGTCAACTTCAGCTGTGTTAATATTTATCTCAAGGATACAAAGAGTTATTTGTTTAAAATATCTTTGCAATTTTTATAACAAAGAATCTCATTGAAATTTCTATTTAATCATTTTGAATGACATTCCTTTAAAACATACATTTTTTAAATATTGATTTTAATTAACTTTTAAAGAATGTCTAAAATATAATAAAAACTGAAAGTAAATAGACATGGTTTCATAAGAGCATATTAACGCGAGGTTACATAGATTCACACACATGTATAGATATCAAGCATATCATATAATAGTATAATATATAATATATATTATATATATGATATATATATAGTATATATATAATAACTACTAAATATCTATTTATGCATTTTAATATATTATATAACATATGTCACTTTTATCTACGGTGGAATTATTAATGTTATAAATCAATATATATATATATACTATATATATATACTATATATATATATATATATAGGTATATTATATATATATAGTATTATATATATATATAAATATAATATAGATATATATATATTATATTATATTATACTATTATAGGATATTTATAGTATTATTATATATATATAGTAATATATATAGTAATATATATATATATATTATATATACATTATATATTTATATATATTATATCTATTTTAATATTATATATATATATAAGCTGTTATATTATAATATATTTTTTTTATTCTTATTTATAATTATTTATATATTATTATATTATATATTTTATTATTTTAATTATTTAATATTTAAAATATTACAAAATTGGATTACTTTTTTGGTACATAAATTTAAAAATCAGAATAATATTTTATGAATATAATTATACTATATATATATATAATATATTATATATATATATATATATTATATATATATAGTCATAT
>JABUQX010050549.1:0-12938 GCA_015478945.1 Trachelipus rathkii
GCTAACTCATCTCTCTGTTTCTCTTTACTTCGGTTTACCCAGCGTGGGTGTTTCTTCCATTCCTTCTTTTTCCTTCCCTTTTCTACTTATTACTCTGCCTATCCCTTCCCTTGGGTTCTGCCCTCCTTCTAATCTCCGGCGTTCCCCTGCTGGCTGTGCCCTCTGCCTGTCCGTTCAGACATCCTTCGTCACCGCTGACTGGGGACCCTGTCCCCTCACTTGATCTCGGACATAAATTTGGGGGTTCTTCGCACGGCGGGCAGCCCATGGGTCAGCGCCGCCAATGTCTGCGCCCGGGCGCCGACGTGGTCTGGCTGCAGGCCGTTGCGCCGCAGGCCGGCGCGCAGGTCGCACACCCGCTTGCCCAATCCGCACGGACTCGGCACCGCGGCGGGAGCGCCGGCCGGCCGGCGCAGGCGGCGGTCGCGGTCCGGCACGGCCGGCAAGGCGGCCAGGCGGCCGGCCGTGCAGGCCTGCCTGGCGCCGGCCGGCCGGCGTCTTTGCCTAATCTCCCTCGCTGTTATCTGTTCCTCTTTTAACTGTTCTCCCACCGTGTTTCTTATTTTTTCCCGCTTTTCCTTTCTTGTTCCATTACAGTTTTCCTCCCTACTTCGCATTCACATGCCCTGTATCCCCACCTTCTGCCTCTCCCGTTCACCTTTGCGATCTGCATGTCATCCGTGAACCACTCTCTTTCGTCGCATGGCCACTGGAAAAACATTCCACTACATTATGATGTTAATTGCAGGACCGGCCGCATGTCGCAGGCAAGGCGGCGGTCAGGCAAGGCCAGCCGGCACGGCCGGCAGTGCAGGCCGGCGGCACGGCCGGCCGGGCAGGCACAGCAACCAGGTCTGCGCGGAGGCAGCCAGCCAAAAGCGGCCAAGGCGGCGCAAGCCGGCAGGCAGGCGAGGAGTGTAGGCAGTCGAAGTCGTGCAGGCAAGGCTGTTCGGGCAGTGCAGGCGGCACTGTCACGGCAGGCCGGCGGCCGGTCACGGCAAGCAGGCCGGCACGCAAGGCAGCAGGCCGTGCAGGCCGCGGCAGGCAGGCAGGCAGGAAGACGGCAGGCAGATAAGAAGCAGGCAGAAAAGAAGGCAGCAGCAGGTCAAAGGCAACCGGCAGCAGCAGGCAGGGCAGTGCAGGCAGGCAGGCAGGAGCGCAGGCAGGCGCAGCAAGGCGTCAGGCGGCAGGTTAGGCTAGCAGGGCAGGCAGGCAGACATGCAAGAGGCAGGCAGGCAGCAAGGCGGCAGGCAGCAGCAGCCAGGCAGGCATGGCCACCAGGCACCAGCAGGCCAGGCAACAGGCAGGCATACAGGCTGTGCAGTCTAGGTAGGATGCCAGCATTAGGCAGTTATGCAGGCTCCCGTGCAGCAGGTCAGGCAGGGCAGGCAGGCTGAGCAGTGATCAGGATCACGCAGCGACAGCATAGGCAGGCAGGCAGGCAGGAGTGCAGGCACAGTCAGGCAGGCTAGTCAGTGCTCTAGGCAGGCAGGTTCAGGTCAGCAAGCAAGGCAGGCAGGCATGGCAGGCAGTCTTAGGCGGCAGGAGCAGGGACAGCGGCAGCAGGCAGGTGTTCAGATTGAAATAACTACCATATGCATTTATATTATTATTTTAAGTTCATACAACTGTTTTATTTCACGTTTTTACTGGTCTTTTTTCCATTACTTTTTATAGTAGTCGATATAAATCACGTATCACTAACTTATGAGATCCCAGAGTAGGTAATCTTAGGTTACACGGAACAGGTTAACTTAAACTTAGGTTAACGAACTTGAGGGTTAACTTGTTATTAGGTAATCGGAACTTAGTTAACGGCAACTAGGTTATTAACTTAAAATTAGGAGTTAAATTATCTTAGGTTACCGGAACTAGTTAACGACCTTAGGTTAACGGAACTTGGTAACCGGAATTTAGGTAACGGAGACTTAGGTACGAACTTATGGTTAACGGAACTTGGTTATACTTATATTAGAGTTAGACGAACTAGGTTAAACACTAGGTTAACCGAACTTAGTAAATGAACTTGAGGTTACTTGGAACTTGGGTTAAGTAACTTAGTTAACGGGAACTTAGGTTATAAAAGAACGTAGGTTTATCTTAACTTTAGGTTAACTTAACTTAGGTAACTTAACTGAGGTTAACTTAACTTAGGTTAGACAAGCTTGAGTTAAAGCGAACTTAGGTTAATACTTTATACTTAGGTTAACTTAACTTTAGGCTACGGAAACTTAGGTTAACGGAACTTAGGTTAACTTAACTTAGGTTAGTTTAACTTAGGTTAATGACTTTGGTTAACTATTATCTTAGGTAACGGAACTTAGTTAACGGTCAATCTCGTAACGGAATTAGGTTTATACGTTAACTTAGGAACGGAAACTTAGGTTTAACGGAAGTTAGGATACTGGTAACTTAGGTTTAACGGAATTAGGTTACCTAGAACTTCGGTGAACGGAACTTAGGTTAACATTATATCTAGCTTAAGGAACTTAGGTTTAAACACTTTAGGTTATACGGAACTAGGTTAACTATAACTTAGTTAACGGAACTTAGGTAGCGGAACCTTAGGTAAACGGAACTTGGGTTAACGAAACTTAGGTTAACGGAACTTAGTTAACGGAACTTAGGTATATTTAACTTAGGGAACTTAAGTTATCTTAACTTAGGTTAATCTTAACGTAGTTAATCTAGATTTAGGTAACTGAATTAGGGTAAGCTTAATTAGGTTAAACGGAACTTGAGTTTAACGGAACTTAGGTTACGGAACTTAGGTTAACTTAACCTAGGTTAGCGGAAACTGAGGTTAACGGAACATAGGTTTACGAAGAGCTTAGGTTAAGGAACGTAGGATTACGGGACCTTAGTTATATTAACAGTAAGGTAACGTGGCTAATCGGACTTAGGTTAAAGTAACTAGTTAACGGAACTGTAGGTTAATCGGAATTAGGTTTAACTAGGTTATTCGGATACTTAGTTTACTTATATTAGGTAACGGGAAACTAGGTTAACTCGGAATCTCAGGTTATAGGGAACTTAGGTTAAGCTTTATTAGGTAACGGACTTGTTAACGTGAACTTAGTGTAACCGGAAGTTTAGTTTAACGGAAAGTAGGTAACGAAGCTGCTGCGGTAACGGAACTCTAGGTTAAGAAGCTTACGTTAACGGGTAACGGAGGTTAACTGGATAATAGGTGTCACTTAATTAGTTAATTGGAACTGGTTAACTTAACTTAGTAGTAACGGAACTAGGTTAATTAATTAGGTTACGAACTTGAGGGTTACGGAACTTTAGGTCAAGCTTGACGTTAGGTCAAAGCTGAACTTTAGGTGATACGACTTAGGTATAATGGAACTTAGGTAACGAACTTGGTTACGAATTAGGTTACGAGGACTTAGGGTTAACTTAACCTAGGTTAACGGAACTCATGGGTTAACGGAACTTAGGTTAACGGATCTTAGTTTAAAGAAACGTAGGTTTAAAAGGAACTAAGGTTAAAGGCCTAGGTTAACTCTCACTGTAGGTAGACTAACTTTAGGTAAACTTAATCGTTAGTTAATCGGAACTTAGTAACTCCATCTTAGTTAACGGAAACTAGGTTATAACGGATACTTTAAGGTTAACTTATATAAGGTTAACGGAACTTAGGTTGAACGGACTTTAGGTTTAACGGAACTTTAGTTAACTTAACTAGTTACACTTAACACTTTATGTTAACGAACTTAGGTAAGGAACTTAGTATACGAACTTAGTTCACGGAACTAGGTTTACGGAACTGTTAGGTTAACGGAACTGTTTAACGGAACTTGTACGTTCACGTAATATTAGGGAACGGACCGTTAACAACTATTAGGTTACGACTTAGGTTAACGGAATTAGGTTAAACGACTTGGGTTTAAACGGAACTGTAGTTAATGGAACTATTAGTTAAAGGAATCTTAGTTCTTTACTTTAGGCTTAACTTAACTTAGGTTGTCTTACTAGTTAGCTTAACTAAGGTTACGGAACTAGGGTTAACTTAACATTTGGTTAACTTAATTAGCAGGCAGCGCAGTTCATTGAAATAAAGCTAACATATCATTATTCTATTTTAAGTTCATTACAAAGGTATTTTCCACTATTTTCTTCTCTTTCCCCTGTACCTTTTCGTATAATATGAGTACGATATACAATCACTTGTAATCATCATAACTTCATCATCTCAAGAGTTCAAAATCCTGTGCAGGCCTCCGTTAAAATCTATTCGTTAAAATGGGGAATGAGAAATGTCTAAAATATATAAGAGATAGTTGTTTATTGCGCAGGCGGCACAGGCAGGCAGCAAGCAGGCTGGCATGGCAGCAGTATGGGCAGGCAGCTAGTCAAGTGCAGGCAAGGCAGGCAGTGCAGGCATCAGCATGGCAGCACAGGCAGGGCAGTGCAAGGACAGGCGGCGAGGCAGGCAGGCAGGCAGCAGGCACAGCCAGGCAGCAGGCAAGCACAGGCAGGCAGGAGTGTAGCCCGTCCGGAAGGCAGGCAGGCAGTAGCAGGCAAGGAGGCCGCAGGCAGGCATGCGGGGCAGGCACCAGCGAGGCAGGCAGGCAAACAAGCGGCAGATCTTGTTCAAAACTTATACATCATTTTAATGTCAGCGTTCGAAGAAAATAATGTACTTCTGTTCCCAATTATCATCATTTCAGCTTCAAAAAAATATATTACTGATATACATACAGTATATCTCTCCTCACAGAAAAAATTGGCAAGTGCATGCCTCCGTTAAAATCTATTCGTGAAATGGGACATGGTGTATTGTTAATTATAAGTAATATTTTATCATGTATGTGGGTATGTAGACACAGTGCAGCAGGCAACGGCAGCAGTCAGGCAGGCAGGAGGCAGTGCAGGCAGGCAGGCAGGTCAGGCAGGCAGGCAGTGCCAGGCAGGAAGGCAGGCAGAAAGGAAGGAGCAGGAAAGAAGGCAGGCTAAGCAGGGCAGCATGCGGCAGCAGGGCGCATGCAGCAGCAGGCTAGGCAGGCAGGCAGTGAAGGCAGGCAGCAGGGCAGGCAGACAGCAGTTGCTAGGGCAGTTCCTTTGGAGGAATAACTAATATCGATGTGTATTTGTATATTTTAGTTATCCATAAGTGTTATTTACGATCTACTGTCTTTGTTCCCAATTACTTTTTATAATAGTATCGATATAAATCACTGATCACATAACTATGATCAAACGTTCAATCTGCATTGTGCAGGCTCCGTTAAAAATGTCTATCGTAAAGAATAGGAAATGGTCCCCAAAATATATAGAATATTCGTATTGCGCAGGCAGGCAGCAGGCAGGCAGGCATCAGGCACAGCGCAGACGAGGTAAGCATGCAGCAGGTCACGCAGGACGCCAGCAGCCAGGCATGCAGGCAATCAGGCCAGGAGGTGAGGCAGTCGGAAAGGCAGCAAGGCATTAGCAGCGTAGGTAGGCAGGCTAGTGCAGCGCGGCAAGGCAGGCAGGCAGCAGCAGCAGGCTAGGCAGCAGTCTAGGCAGGCACAGCAGGAAAGAACGCAGGCGGAAAGAGGCAGCAGGAAAGAAGCAGGCAGTCAGGCAGGCAGGCAGCAGGCAGGGCGAGCCATGCATGCCAGGCAGGCAAGGCAGTGTGCAGCGGCAAGGCAGGAGTCAGGCAACGTCAGGATAGGCAGCAAGTCAGTCAGGCAAAGAGGTAAGGCAGGCCAGGCGGCAGGCAGACGCACAGGCAAGGCAAGGCAGCAAGGCAGCAGGCAGCCAGCAGCAGGCACCATGGCATCCAGGCCAAGGAGGCCACATGCAGGCATGCAGCATAGGCAAGTCAGGAAGGCGGCAGGCAGTTAGGCCATTAGGCAGATGCAGGCAAGGAGGCAGTCAGCAGGCGTGCAGGCAAGCAGCAGCCAGGCAGGAATGGCAGGCGAGCAGGCAGCAGCAGGCATGTCAGCAGGCAGCAGGTACAAGCAGGTCAGGCAGCAATCTAGCAGGCAGGCAAAGGCAGGAGGCATGCAGCAGGTCTAGCAGGCAGGCAGCCAGTCAGGCAGGCGGCAGCAGGCAGTGCAGTTCATTGAATAACTCATAATGATGTATATTTACTATTTAGTTTCCTACAATACATGGTTAATTGTCACGATTTACTCTTTTTCCAATTACGTTTTCTATAAAGCTATTCGATAGGATAATTCACATGTATCAATAACGTTATGAATCCAGTTTTTAGGAACTTAGGTTAACGGAACTTAGGTTATTTTAACTTAGGTTAAGGGAACTTAGGTTAACTTATAATAAGGTTAATGGAACGTAGGTTAACGGGAACTTAGTATACGTAATGTAGGTTAATGTAACTAGATTAACGGAACTAGTTAACGGAACTTTAGGTTAAGGACTAGGTTAACACTTAGTGTTAACGGAACTTTAGGTTACTGGAACTTAGTTAACGGAATTCTTAGGTTATCTTATTTACGGTACTGGATACTTAGGTTTAACAACACTATAGGTTAACGGAACTTAAGGTATAACTTAGTTCGTGACTTCGGTAGACGGAACCTTGGTTACCTGAACTTAGTTAAAGGAACTTAGGGTTATCTTAATTAGGTTATACTTCTTAGGTTATACTACTTCAGGATTTACTTAACTTAGGTTACTAACTTATTACACGGAAACTAGGTTATACTTAACTTAGGTTAACTTAACTTTGGCTAACGGAACTTAGGTTACTGGAACTTAGGTTAACTTTAACTTAGGTAACTTAACTTAGTTAATGGATACTTTAGGTTTAACTTGACTTCGCGGTTAACAGAACGTTAGTTACAAACTGTAGTTATTACGGGAACTTAGGTTACTTAACTAAGGGTAACGGAACTTTAGGTTAACGGAATTAGTTACTGGCCTTATGTTATTACGGAATTTTATGTACAGGAACTTGTTAACAGAACAGTATTTAGGTAACTTTATCCATTAAGGTAACGAGACTTTAGGTTAACAACACTTAGGTTAACGGAAATGGAACTTAACTTAGGTTAACGGAACTTTTGTTAAACGAACTAGGTTAACGGAACTTGGGTTAGCGGAACTTTGGTTAACAGGACTTAGGTTAACTGAACTTAGGTTAACGGAACTTAGGTAACGGAACTTAGGTTTAAGCGGAACTTGGTTAACGGAACTTAGGTTAAGAGAACTTAGGTTAAGGAACTTAGGTTCACTTAACTTAGGTTAACTTAACTTAGGCTAACTTAACTTAGGTTAACTAAACTTAGGTTAACGAAACTTAACGGAACTTAGGTTTACTTAACTTAGGTTAACGGAACTTAGGTTAACATTACTTAGGTTAAACGGAACTTAGGTTAACGATACTTAGGTTAGAGGAACTTAGGTTAATGGAACTTGGGTTTAACGGAACGTAGGATAACGGAACTTAGGTAAGGAACTTAGGTTTAACGGAACATAGGTTAACTTAACTTAGGTTAACTTAACTAAGGTTAACTTAACTTAGGTAAACGGAACTTAGGTTAACTTAAACTAGGTTAACGGAACTAGGTTAACGGAACTTAGGTTTAACGGAACTTAGGTTAACTTAACTTAGGTTGACGGAACTAAGTTAACGAAACTTGGGTTAACGGAACTTAGGTTAACGAAACTTAGGTTACGGAACTAAACTTAGGTTAACGGAACTTAGGGTTAAAGGAACTTGGTTCGACTTACTTAGGTTACGGAATTTTAGGTTACTTAATATAAGGTTAACGGAATTTTAGGTTACGAAAATTAGGTTAACGGAACTTATTTTACTTACAGGTTAATTATCTTAGGTTAACGGACTTAGGTTAACGCGAACTAGGTTAACGGAACTTAGGTTAATCTAATTCGGTAAGGAATTTAGGTTATACGGAGTCTTAGTTACGACGTAGGTTAAAGAACGTAGCGTTAACTACTAGGTTAACTTAGCTTAGGTTAACTTAACTTAAGTTAACGTGAACTTAAGTAACTTAACTTAGGTTACGGAACTTAGTAACGGAACTTAGGTTAAAGGACTTAGGTTCTTTAACTTAGGTACTTAACTTATGGGGGTTAGGGTTAACTTAAGCTTAGGTTCACTGTAACATAGGTACGGAACTAAGTTAACTTAACTAGGTTAAGGAACTTAGGTTACGGAACTTAGGTTAACTTAACCAATTTAACGGAATTAGGTTAACGGAACTTAGGTTTAACGGAACTTAGGTTAACGGAACTTAGGTTAAAGGAATTAGGTAACGGAACTTAGGTTACGGGAACTTTTGGATAACGGACTTAAGGTTAACGGAACATTAGGTTAATCAGAAATTAGGTTAACGGAACTAGGTTAACGGAACTTAGGTTAACGGAACTAGGTTAACAGAACATTAGGTTAACGGAACTTAGGTTAACGGAACTTGGTTACCGGAACTTGGTTCAGGAACTTAGTTATCGGACATAGGTATAGCGGAACTTAGGTTACGGAATTAGAGTTATCTCTTTCAACTATTGGTTCACTAAACTGTAGGTATATCTTAAGATTAGAGGTTACACTCACTTAGGTTAACAGAGACTTAGGTAACGAACTTAGTTAACGGAATTAGGTTACTTATATTAGGTTAACGGATTAGGTTCACTTATATTAGGTTAACGGAAGCTTAGGTTAACTAACTTAGGTTGACGCATAAGGTTAATGGAAGTTAGGTACGTGAACTTTAGGTTAAATATAGACTTAGTTACCTAATAAGGTTAACAGGAACTTAGGTTAACAGGAGCTTAGGTTAACGGACTTAGGTTAAAGGAACGTAGGTTATACGAGACGCTAGGTTAAAACTTAGGTTAACCTAACTTAGGTTAACGGAACTTAAATTAACGGAATATAGGTTAACGGAACTTAGGTTTAGACGAATTGTAGGTATAAAGAACTATAAGGTTAAACGAACTTAGTTAACGGAACTAGGTCACGGAAAATTGGGTTAACGGAACTTAGGTTAAACGAACGTAGGTTAACGGAACCTAGGTTAAACGAAGCTTAGGTTTACTCTTAACTTAGGATAACTTAACTTAGGTTAGCTTAACTAGGTTTAACTTAACTTAGCTTATGAATCCCAGAGTTAGGAACTTAGGTTAACGAAACTTAGAATAACGAACTTAGTAGAGCGGAACTTAGGTTCAACGGACCTTAGGTTAATCGGAAATTGAGGTTAATCGGAACTTAGATTACGAACTTAGGGTTAACTTAAATTAGGTTACGAACTAGGTTAACTACTTGGTAAGGAAACTCTTAGGTTAACTTAACTAGGTTATAGGGAACGTAGGTTACGGAATTAGTTAACTTAATTAGTTAACTTAACTTGGGTTGACGAACATAAGGTTATTATGGAATTGGTTAAGGACTTAGTAACGAACTTAGGTTAACTTAACTAAGGTTACGGAACTTTAGTTAACGGAACTTGGGTTAGCGGAACTTAGGGTTAACGGGACTTAGGTTAACGGAACTTAGTTAACCTTAATTAAAGGAACGTAGGTTAAGGGAACTTAGGTGAAAGGAACTTATGTTAACTTAAACTTATGGTTAATAACTTAGGTCTTTAACTTAGTGTAAGAACTTAGGTTAACGAACTTAGGTTTAACGGAGAGCTTAGGATTAAAGGAACTTTAGGTTATACTAACTTAGGGTAACTTAACTTAGGTTAACGTAACTTAGGTTAACGAACTTGGTTACAACATTCTAACCTTGGTTAACGGAACTTAGGTTAAAGGAACTTAGGTTAACTTAACTAGTTAACGGAACTTAGGTTAAACGAACGTAGGTTAACGGAACCTAGGTTAAAGAAGTAGGTTAACGGATTATGTTAAAGGAACTAGGTAACTTAACTTAGGTTAACTTAACTTAGGTTAACTAACATTAACGAAACATAGGTTAACGGAACTTAGGTTAACTTACTTAGGTTAACGAACTTTAGTTAACTTATATTAGGTTAACGAACTTAGGTTAAAATTAACTTAGGTTAACGGATTAGGTTAACGCAACTTAGGTTAACGTGGTTAACGGAACTTAGGTCAACGGAACTTAGGTTAACGTTAGTTAACGGAACTTAGGTTACGGAACTTAGGTTAACTTAACTTGGTTTAAAGGTACGTAGTTAACGGAACTTAGTTTACGGAAACTTAGGTTAACGGAGAACTTAGGTTACTTATATTAGGTAACGGAACAATAGGTATAACTTATTAGGTTAACGGAATAAGGTTACGGACTTAGGTTAACGGAACGTAAGGTTGAAGGAACTTCGGTTAGGAACTTTTTGGTTTAACGGAATTAGGTTAACGGAACTTAGGTTAACGGAACTGAGGTTAACGAAACTTAGGTTATCGGAACTTAGGTTAACGGAACTTAAGTTAACTATCTTAGGTTAACGGAACTAGGTTAACTTAACTTAGTAAAGGAAGTAGGTTAACCGGAATTAGGTTAACGGAACTAGGTTACGGAACATGAGGTTAGACCGGGATTTTACTTAGTTAACTATTAGTTTAAGCGGAATTAGTAACTTATATTAGGAAACGGAACTTAGGTTACGAAACTTAGGTTAACTTAACTTATTTAAATAACCGGTTTCAACTTATCTTAGGTTAAAGGAACATAGGTTAACGGAACCTTACTTATATTAGGTTAACGGAGCTTAGGTTAACGATTAGGTTTAAGGAACGTAGGTTAACGGAACCTAGGTTAACGAACTAGTTAACTTAATTAGGTAACTTCATTAGTTAACTTAACTAGGTTAACGAATTGGTTAACGGAACTTAGGTTAACTACTTAGGTTACGGAACTTAGGTTAACGGAATTAGGTAACGAGAACTTTAGGTTAGCGGAACTTAGGTTAACGGAACTTTGGTTAACAGGACTTA
This sequence comes from Trachelipus rathkii, assembly GCA_015478945.1. Classification (NCBI taxonomy): domain Eukaryota; kingdom Metazoa; phylum Arthropoda; class Malacostraca; order Isopoda; family Trachelipodidae; genus Trachelipus; species Trachelipus rathkii. Next base: position 10,882 of record JABUQX010050549.1, read on the forward strand.
GGTTAACGGAATTAGGTTAACAAAATTATGTTAACGAAACTTAGTTAAATCGGACTTAGTTAATTAATATTAGGTTAACGGACTAAGGTTACGGTAATTAGGTTAACGAAACTAAGTTAACGGAACATAGGTAAACGGAACTTAGGTTAACGGAACTTAGTTAACCTTAATTTGGTTAACGGAAATTAGGTTAAAGGAACGTAGGTTAACGGAACTACTTAACTTAGGTCAACTTAACTTAGGTTAACTAACTTAGGCTAACTTAACTTAGGTTAACAGAACTTAGGTAAGCTTAATTAGGTTAACGACATGGTTAACTTAAATTAGGTTAACGGAAACTAGGTTAACTTAACTTAGGTTTATTAACTTAGGTTAACTAACTTAGTTTAACGAAGTTAGTGTACTAATTGGTAGCGACACTTAGGTTAACGGAACTTAGGTTAACTAAGCCTAGGTTAAAGAACTTAGGGTAGGAACTTAGGTACACGGACACTTAGGTTAAAGGAAGTAAATTAAGCGGAAACTTAGGTAGGAACTTAGGTTAACTTAACTTGGTAAACTTACTTAGGTTTAAACTTATTAGGTAACTTTAACTAGGTTACGGAACTTAGTTCGAACTAGGTTAACTTAACACTTAGGTTACGGAACTTAGTTAACTTATATTAGTTAAGAGGACTTAGTTACGAACTTAGGTTAACGATTTAGGTAACGGAACTTGGGTTTAAGGAACTTAGGTTAACGGACTTAGGTACGGAAATTGGGTTAACGGAACTTAGGTTAACGGACTTAGGTTAATTAACTTAGTAACGGAACGAGGTTAACTTATATTTCGTAGGAATTAGGTTAACTTATTAGGTTACGGAACTAGGTAACTTAACTTAGGTTAACGGCACTTAAGGTAACTTAACTTTAGCGTTAACGGCACTAGGTTAATTAACTTGGTTAAGATCATTAGGTACTTAATTAGGTTCGGAACTAGGTTAACGAACTTAGGTTTAACGGAACTTAGTGTTAACGACTTAGGTTAACGGAAACTTAGGTAACTTATACTTAAGTGAAAGAACTTAGGTTTAACTTTTTTAGGTTCGCGGAATTAGGTTAACGGAACTAGGGTTAACGGAACTTAGGTTAACGACTTAGGTTAACGGAACTTAGGTTTAACGGAACTTAGGTTAACGGAACGTAGGTAAAGGAACGTAGGTTAAACGGAAACTTAGGTTTTACGGAACTAGGTTACGAACTTAGGTTAACTATATAGGTTACGAACATAGGATCTAATACCACTAGGTTAACGGAACTTAGGTTAACGGACTTAGTTAACGAACTTAGGTTAACGGAACTTAGGTTTAACGGAACTTAGGTTAACGGAACTTAGGTTAACGGGAACTTAGGTTAATCGAACTAAGGTACCGGAAGTGGTTACGGAACTTAGGTTAAACGGAACTTAGGTTAACGGAACTTAGGTTAACACGGAACTTTAGTTAACGGAACTTGGGTTAACTTATATTAGGTATAAGGACGTAGGTTAACGGATAGGTGAGCGGAACTTAGGTTAACGGAATTAGTTAACGGAACTTAGGTTAATACAGAACTTAACTTAAGAGAACGGAACTTAGTATAACGGAACTTAAGGTTAACTAATTAGGTTTAAGGACTTAGGTTACTTAACTAGGTTAACGGAACTAGGTTAACGGAACTTAGGTTCTTAACCTAGGTTAAACGGAACTTAGGTTAAGGAACTTAGGTTTACTTAACTTAGGGTTAAGGCATTGGTTACTTATTTTAAGGTTTTTTGAACGGGAACCCCTTTTGGTTTACGGGATAATTATGTATAGGAACTTATTTTGCTAACAGGTTAACTTATTTGGTTAACGAACTTAGGTTAACGGAACGTAGGATTTAACAAACATCTTGGTTAACGGAACTAGACTTAACGGAATTAGGATTTCTTAACTTAGGTAACGGAACTTAGGTTAACTTAATTAGGTAATTAACTTGGGGATTAACGGAACTATAGGTTATGGAATTGGTTAACGGAACTTAGGTTAACGGAACTA
>JABUQX010050550.1:0-25214 GCA_015478945.1 Trachelipus rathkii
TTCACAAGTACAGTGTTCGCACGTTTATCCCTCGGACCCATCGACCCAGAGCGTTGCTTCAAAATGTCAACAGTTAAGAGTTGGTCATCCTCGAAAATACTGTAGGGGACAGAAGACATATGCCCAATCTCCGCAGAAGAAATTCACACTCCATGTGAAAATACCCCTAACTGCAGAAACTGCAAAGAAAACCACCATACACTCCTTCCTTCAAATGCCCGGTTTACCTGTTTGAACAGGAGGTTTTAGAGCTAATGTACTATTTACATAATTGAAAGCAGGCAGAGATGCCTATACGCCAGCTCGTTCAACGAAAAATATCAGACAAATCAAAACCAATCTTACGCCACCACAATTACAGCTACCCCCACGCCTTCACGTGTTAACCGCCAACACAACCCATCTCCTAATAGAACTCCTCTCTTAATTCCGTTTGAAACTCATGGGCAGTTACTGCAACCAGATCTACCTGTACTGCCCCGATCACTACCAACTTGCTCAAAAGAGCCCACAAAAGCACGCCCTTGATTCAATCTCCCGTCCAAAGAACCATCAACAAGCTCATCCTGAGCATTAACTCTCAAAAAGCTACCAATGAAACTTAAGCTAAGTCATCCAATACAAAATTTGGAAAACACTTCCTGCCAAGACACACGATGCTCCCATACTCACAAACTGGTTCCACCAAACTTATGCAGAGGACGGTCTCTTTGTCCTTAATTCGCCTCCCATATTACTAAAACCCGTGTAAAGATGTTTAAAAAACACAAGAAAAGAATTCAGTCGCCAAGTTAAAGATTATTCTTGAAAATATAGAGCAACCGAAATTCTTAAACAATAACACAGTAACCCCAGAGGTAAAAAAAATGCACTCAGAAGAGACCTCGCCATAAGTCTCCTTCTGAGACAAATGCAAAGGCTTTAATAGACTGTAACCAAACAATCCCAGCTGATGAACAACTCACCAACCAATTCTCTCTATTAGTCTACAAGACAGTTTTAGTTCCTCTGATTCTCCTATAATTCTTTCTTATAAAAACATTTTATCAGTCCTCTCTAAGGGATTCTATACCTTAGAGATGGAATGGATAACAGCTCCCAAATGAAGCTTGTGCGATGACCCCATTCTCTTTCTAAAGCTCCTGCACTGCCGAGAAAGGTGAATGGAAAACTGTTTCAACGAAAACGACGCAAAACGACTCTAAACGTGTCTGGGGGTCTGATGGAGGCAATGAAGATGGAACCCAAAGTCCCCGATCTCCAATCAAACTACCCAATTCCCAAAATCACCCGAATGATGAAGTACTGAAATCTCCAGAATCAGACCCTGCCAATTCATCGAATCCCATATTGGAAATCGATGTCGAAACCCCAACACATTCTCCAAAAGACAATACCCTTCCGGTACACCTTCCTTCCCGTTTCCATGGAAACAAGGAAACAACTCCATATCCCCCTCACACATTTTGAATCTGCTTGCCAAGCGGGTTTATAATGCTCTCACTAATAAATATGAGCATTACGAATGCTCTTCTATTAACCAACCAAACCAACATAACAAGTTGGATTCGTTGAATTCAACTTATCTTGCATTCATGGTAAGCTCTTTCACCAAATACATCTGAAAAACTGCCTCCCAAAAGACGTCATACAACCAATAACTCTGGTATCGACTACCCTGCCCCCCAGGTTATTGTTCCCCTCCTCGCCGAAACCCAGCGATCTCAACCTTCCACTCTCAATCCGAACCCACCTCTAACATTTCCCCCAGTCACATAGAGACAATTGGTCCTAAATAGACCACCTATAATATTAATAACTCACCATTGACGACTTCCTTCATGAATTTCGTATATTTACTCTAATTTCGAGAAAACTTGTTTCAACTATAAAATATGTACACCAAAGTGTATATGTTAGCAGGAACTTTCCGACTATGTCATCGTGACTTCCTTCAACCATCTGAATATATAAATCGCCGTTTAACTTCTATAGAAGAAGAAGGTGACAATGATAGGGGAGGAATCGGAATACTCCTTCACAAATCTATCCCCTATTCCCCAGTCCCTCTCCAAACCAAACTTCACGCCACTAAGTAAAGCGTGCAAGAATTCACTTTATCCATCGACCTACTATATGTTACAATCTACTTGTCTATTCCAAGTAGTGAATTATTACTCATATATGGATCGATTTACAGAATCTTTTTTAAAACATCTCCCTGCTACTCGGTTGTTATATATTATATATATATATATATTTATCATTAGGTGACTCTTACAGATACCTCCGCCACCCCTATATATATGGGGTATATAGTATGACTCTGTCACTTCATCTAAGTGAGTCCAAGATCTTAATATTAGATCTCTTCTAACTCCCTTTCACTTGGATGCCTTAACACAGGTACATTTCATATACCAATATCCATTAGAACGTTATATATATAGATACACACACTTCTTGTATCGACATTACTTTTAGTATCCTACTATATCTACTGTAATGTGATCGTTATTTTTACAGCGGTCAGCTCGGTGCTCTGATTATTGTAATTCTCGCCAGTAACTTTTACTATTCAGGTCGCTCTATCATTACCTCTTTCTCCCTCTCTCTCTTCTAAACAGCCGTCATTCTCTCAAACTTCTCTCTCTCTGCTTCTCCATTATTACATAATACATATATTAATAACCCTAATATAATCCATGACTGAGTACGTTTATTAGTAATCTAGTAGTGTGGAGAGTGGGCCTACCTATTATATTAATCTAATACGTAACAGTATCCTATCTCTACTTTCTCTCTATCTAAATAAAATCAGATTTCCTGACTTTGATGATGCCTTTATCGCTTTATTATCCTAAGAATAGTATATTCATACTCTCTTGCTCTATACTTGCGATAAGCTTTATGCATTCCACTATAGTCTTCTCATTACAGATCATAGGTCACTGAGGTCGGCTAAATAACCCTTAGTATGGTTACCCAAGAGTGATATCGCACTCAAGCCCAACCGTAAGAGTAAGAAGATATATATCTATACTCAATGAGCCAAATACAAAAAATGAGCCTATATAATATATATATATAGTACTATACCCCAAACTATGATATTATAATTATCTTTATAGCTATACTGCTGACAGGAGTCATCTAGAGCTAGAATTATAATACGTATCATACGACTTTATATACTTAGTATATATATATATTATATATATATATATAACAATACTTTCGGAACTTACATTATACGTAATGTTAACTCCACAACTTACTACTCACTTATCCTCCTTAGTGTTTAGGTAATGATTACACAGAAAATATCTTTCTCATATCTCGCTCCTCAATGATAACGCTTCAACCCACGTCCTTCATCAGTTTAATGGGCTCTGAAATATACTATTAGATACTGATTCTAGACTCACGGCTATTATGATATACGCGTTATATATATATTTATATAGGTAGCGGTATTAATATATATATAATTATGCGTTAGGTTATAGCTTTGACTATGCCAATTATATTCTAAGTTCAATTATACCGCTACCTTATCACTTAGTAAAGTGACCTTATCAATAAATAACTAGGAGAACTTGACATACAGCTATAATAATACTATCACAGACTTTATTATCTCAATACATAGTACTGAAAAGGAGAAAGATGTATCAATAATTAAAAGATGCTTAATGATATTTTATATCTATATACTTTTATTATTATTATACTACTATTATGTGATCAAGAATAAGCTATCAACTGCATATGGGCAATATAGCATAATGACTAGGTGTCCACTTGCTGATCCAGACATGATTTTATATATCAATTAATCATTCATATATATTATTTGCTACCGTCATATCATATTTCCTTTTTCTATAGGCTATATTATAATAATATATATATATATATAATTATATATATATTATATTATATATATATATATTATATATATATATATATTAATATATATATTATATAGTATATTATACTATATATAATAGTTACTATAGTCATTTTTGCTGATAATATTTATTATTAAGTATTATAATATATATAATTAATTATATCAAGATGAGATCTGACTAGTCTCATGAAATCTTCATTTTCATACTATTTTGGTGAACGTACAGCTCATTATTATTGGTAAATTCGCTATATTCCCCAAGATCCTGGAAAAGATTACTAGATAAGTTATAGGCGATACTAACCAAAGAACAATTTCGTATATGAGCATCATAGTCACACCTGGTAATATTTAAATGGATAATATAAATATTGTAGTGGTTTGTTATCTGTGATATACGTAGTACTTATACTCTACCTAGTAATGTTTCATGAGAGATGCCTAGTCAAGCTTTTCTCAAACTTACCATATTTGGTTTTCCCGCAAATAAATCGTATTCTCGACTGCGATACCCTTGGTATATAATTAAAAATACTAGACTAACTATAGACATCCTGAGAAGCCTTTATTCTCCAACTGTTTCGTATGGTAATCGTATTTATAATTGGAGCCCATTTGTTTTGAATATCTCGAAAAGTGATTTCTTTAATCTAACTAGAGTTCGCAAGGATTTTTATGTTAACTGTGTATTCCGCCTATAAACTCCATTCGCTGGTTTCGCGGACAACTTCCTCCTTTTGTTGACTCACAGAGAGTACGAAGACTTCGTTACTTCATCAACAGAAGATCTTTATCCAGTTCTCGTGATGACTTCTACTATATAAATTCTAACGTGTATCTAGTCTATTTCTAGCTCGGTGAATATACTAATGAAGGTCTGTATTCCGGAGGGTAGTGTTAGTTTTTTTAAGTTTGATTAGCTACTATTATTGTCTCTTCGTGATAGATTTAATTAGATATCTGTTTTACCCCATAAACTATTATTCCTCAAGCGACTGTTCAATTTTATTTGCTCTAATATTTTCTGCACACTTTGACGTCCCATGATTCAGAACTAATTAGTCTCCTAATTAAATAGCCGGTATGTACAGGCTGTACCATTTCTCGAACGGCAACTTCAACTAGCTATTGAAAATATTTCACAGTGTAGTAGCTATGCTCTCCAATATGTCATTCCATTTTTCTCCTCACTCATAAACTCATCAGTACATGTCTTTTTAAGAAAATAAAGGTAGTAATCGATAAATATGAAATAACTGTGATGCACCCTTCTTTTCCAGCGTAAATATATAACGTATTCTATTATGGTATCGTACTCATAATTTCAGGTTTTAGATTTCGCTTTCAAGGTTCAAAATATTTATTAAGGGCTTAGATCTAGATTTAGACATATATATAAGATATATTCATTAGAGCATATGCCAACCGAATTAATAATTTAAGTAAACACCTATAAAACTAATCCTTTAGTTGACATGCGCTCATACAATATAAGGTAAAGTGTATTTGTATAGTGAAATAAGGTAACCTCGTGTTGCAAATAATATTTTCCGACTCCGGATCATTAATACCGGAAGCCTCCAACCCTTTACTTTGTACAATTAAATTGTCACTCACTGATCACGACTTATCCGAATCCTACTTGTAAATAATATTTAACCGACTCCTAGTAATACTCGCTCTGAAACTCAACGACTCCTACTCACTTTTGAATTATTAATATCCTATGATACTTACCGATTCTCACGACTCCACCTATCTTATGGTAATTAAATTTTTTATTATATAATAATATAAAAGTGGAAGACAATAAATAATTAAACTGTCTGAGAAAATAAAATGTCTCGTAATAATTTATAATAATAAATTTGACTTAAATTATTGCATCTTATAACTCATGTATGTAACTTTTATCGCTAGGGCATGAGAGTGAGGCTCCAATGAAGACAAGGGTGCACGAGAAATCATCTTCATTATTATTGTCAATATTTCGATGTATTGTTATGAGGGGGCAAGAGATATCCAGAATAGTATATAATATGAATATATTAATAAGTTCTAATTATTGATAAGTGAATTTCGAGTTCTCCATATGATTATTTCTCGAAGTAGGTGTTTAATAAAGTCTTAATTATATGCTTGTGAATAATGTATGGTATTCTTCTATCTACTGAAAGACAATGATACTATGACAGTGGGTTAAAAATTGCCTAGTTATTTGCAACTCAAGAATGCTAGAATGAATTTGGAATAATTGTGCCCTGCTGCACAGCAAATATATAACTAGTTTCTATCCCTCTATTGCTCACAGGTTTTTTTGATGAGATGGATGCCACCGATTTTAGTGGTGTCATTTTTTTACAAAGCGTTTTTCATTTATAATCCCATTCTGCTTGTGACTGAAAATCATCTCATTTAATATTGGCTTTCTCGAGGTATCTTCCTTGTGATAAGAGAATGGTTAAACATCTTTATCTTTTCATTCATTAATATATGGCGAGTATAACATTGTTCGGTGTAATGACAAATTGCAAGGAAGAGTATTAATTTTTTATATTGATTTAAAAACCTTTCTCCTAATGCTGATTATTATAATCATCCAAATTGGTATAAAAATGGAGTATGTATAAGTGCAGATTATAATAGTCTGCGTAAAGGGGCTAGGTATAGATATATATGTATAATAGGTCAAGTACATACCTATGATGGAGAGTAATTTGGCAGTCTACCTGTTAGTTAATTGATCCCCATGATACGTTCCAGTAAGGAAGTCTATGTTGGAATAAGATGAGTTATGTATGTACTCTGAAAAGAATAAATATGAATCTGGTTTCGTGATGGACGTACTCTTGTAGTGTTTTATTTTGAATATATTGTTATTCTGTGGTACAGCAATTCGAATGTAGCGCGCAGCTCAGTTCATATTCAGCGGTGTGTTAGCGAAGCAAAGTTCTTCTAGATAAAAAATCTAGCAGTGAAAAAATCATTGAGTAGTGTTGCCTCGTATTTTAATCGATGAACTGTGATGGTGCTTTTGTGTGTAGTTTTAACTCGTTAGGAGTTCAGCTGTCTAAATTAGAAGGAATTAATAATGCTAACTGGTGGAGATGCTCAACCATTTACTATCACTCGGGGAGAAAGTGTAAATGGATTGATAGTCGGTTGTGTCTTGGTTATGCCGAGAATCTTTATATTGGTAGGAGGATGATGTAGTAGTACCTGTTAAGAACGTTATCTCGAAGTCTGTTTAACGCAGAAAATGAGGGAAGAGACAAACACGAAAAAGACTGGATGACGAGCCTACGTCCAATACAAGTATATGTATATGCACGTGAAGAGGACGAAATATGTGAGTTTTATGGGCGAGTAGCTGTCTGTGTATTGGGAAACGCTGCATCTCGAACTCCTTGAGTTGTCACATTGTCTTGATAATATGGGAGACACCCCATTCTTCGTTTGAATAATAGTTAAAACACTTAAATTGCGTCCTTGTAAAATAATTATATAGAAATCATCCTCGCTCTGTGTCCATAGAGAGCTACAGATAAGTCGCTTTTCCGTCTCGACACTATATTTGAATATGCTCATTATGGTGCTGTGCGTGGTGGTACCGTGATGGACTACGTTCTTCCTGACCCTCGTATGATGTTTATAATGTCTGAAGTATATCTTTTGGATTTCGACCTCCCTATACCGAGATATCTCTTCATATACAGCTAAAGGGATAATAATGAATGGTTCGATACGAGTACTCTGGTATTCATATTCCGAAGTTATATGGCACTTCGAATATTTTTGAACTTTAGAAGCGTCTGTGCCCGAAAGGCATAAATATTATAAAAATACATATTGGCTCAGAAAAAGAAGTGGAGTATAAATAGCTTTGTAACAGTAGTTTCGTTTGTGTGAGCTCATCTTCTTTGTAATGATCTATTCTCGCTGTACAATCACCATTACTTATCTTTGCTGCTCTTGACCACTGTCATCATCTTCTTGTCCTCTTATGCCTCTGGCTTTTCTTGTTCTGGCCCCTTAAGCTGTACCAGCTTAATCACTCCTCTCTCTCTCTCAAGTACTTTACGAAACCTTCGGAAGGTGGAGTATGAGACGTCAATTGTCCATCAAGAAAATACTTTTATTTACTAGAGATTGAATACTTAATTAAAAATCTTCTTGTCGAGTTGTACTAGTATTCAAGTAAGTACTTCTCTATATTTAAATATCAGACGTTTATAACGCATATATTACAAAGTAAATTTGTATCCTTCTGGGACACATCGATAATCGTCTCATTCGGCTATAAGACAGTACAAAAATTTACTTTTATTTTTGTTTTTAACACTTTTACGTTGATATGAAGATTGCAGCCTCATAAATGATAATTAGAGTCAATTTTTGGACTGTGAAAATACTGAGGATATAGACTTGGCATTTCTAGGCTCTATGTTTCTTGATTTTGTTGAATTTCAAATAAAACTCTCAAATAAACTTATATAATCATCTTCACTTAAAAGATTCTGAATAAATGTTATCTTTCGTACAGTATTAGCAGAAGAAAATAGACTCCAATACTGTGGTATAAGTAATGATGTGCACTGGATATTAACGATATATTTTGCTATTAACCACATGTATAGCGAGATTGATTGTCAGAGAAGCATTTGTAATTATGACCTTATCTTAGTCTTACTGGGCCTTCCTTTTACTTCTGACTGCTCAATCTGTGTATTGAATTTACTGAATGTCTCATCTCGATTTTTCCTGGAGCTTAGAAACCTGATTACTTTCTATTTACGACTTTACATCTCTTTTCACCCGATTCTTTAATGAGTGATATTTAGTTTAGTGACCTCGTAGTTTTTTTTTGTCAAATTCAGATGAATTTTTTTATTCTGTTTCAATTTACAATAGATATTACTCGAGACAAAAACACCACATATTCCTGCGGGTAGAGTTGTTTTCATTTGACCTTTCTCGTTTCTGTTTCCCAAAAAAAACATATATCTAAATTTGGAAGCAATAATTCCACCAACATTTTTAATCAAGGATAGTAGGCTAATAACCTCACTTTAATATCATTCATAGACCACTTTCTCTATTTGAAAAAAATATCTTTTTCAGAACCTTTGCTTTCCTGAGCAGGAAATATATATTTTGAATCTGGTTTCCAGAGATATTTTTAGGTATTTTCAAGGCGTTACCTCTCCTATACCTATAGCCATTCCATATTAAAAAGCATTCGTTGTGGTTATATATATATTGGGCAGTTTAGGCAAAAACTGAAATTTTCTGGCATAACAATCGGCGTTTCTGTTTAGTTCCTTTTTGAGTTGGCGTGGGCTTTTCTAATACTGACTTATAGACAACTATTGTGTAAATAAGAAAAAACATATCACCGATATCTACTTGAGATTTTCAGCTGCTATCACTGTTACAGAAGTTCCAGGAGAAACTTATTTCTTCTCGACCGAGAAACCTCCACTCTTTCAATAACGATCAATTTTTAATTACTAGTGTACTTACTTGCTTTTGTTACGAAAAATAGTCTCATAATATCTTGTTCGTCTTTTATTCAATATATTTTTTTATATTTTTTTAAGTTTGAACAACAATTAAACATAAGACAAAAAATATTAAACACAAAGTGCAAAACTATAAACTATTTCACCATCAACTTGAATTATTATCACCCTAAAACAATTAAGGATCTCGAATTAGCTTTACAACTGACATCACAAAATGTTCATTCTCAAGTAGTAAGTAATGCTGAGAGAGAGATAAAATCATATTTTTTATCATCTCTCTGTCTAATATTTATTAAATTTATATATATATAATAGTACTAAATATTATATATTATAGTAATTTTATATATAATTATTATCAAAGGTTATAAATATTTATAACCTTAGGTAATTTAACCAAGAAACTAGCCAGTTATGGACAGGAATACTTACTGAGATTTGTTCACTGTGACAGCGTAACGAGAAGGTATATAAAATTAATTTAAACCTCGTGTCACTTATTAAATTATATTAACGTATAAATAGATAGTGATGCAATAAGAATTTTAAGTCTTATATTTAAAAATGTCCAGGGTATGAGGCCACATTGGCCACCCTAGGCCCCCTCACCTCTGGATTACTCCACTGGTTATATTATATAGTTTATTTATTAAATAGTTAAATATATAGTATTTATTTATTTAGAGTACAATATATATATATATATATTATATATTAATATATAATAGATATATATATATATATATATATATTAATATATATATATACATATAAAGTCTCTGCGATACTCACATGAGTAATATTTTATTTCTATATTAATCAATATTCTAAGTATGTAAAAAAAATATTAAATATATATATCATATATATATTCCTTTTATAATATAGTATATATATATAATAATATATTAATATATATATATAGTATATATATTATATAGATATATATTAATAGATATATATATTAATACTCATATATATATATATAATATTATATATGATAATATATTTATATTATATATATATATATAATTATACAGTAATATTATTTAATTATACCTGTACAATAATATAAGTGAGGTGTGTTGCCTTTTAAATTATAATTTTAAGAATCTGCGTCATTACATATTAAATTCAGAATATAATTTGAATTTCAATAAAAAAAATAATTATCACCAGTACTGAAATGGGTTTAGAAAAAAGCTTTATTCATATAAAATAATTGCTTAATTTTAAACTCAATATGATACTCTTAATCAGCAAAATATGTGATTGATAACTTCTCCCTTTCGGGTTATTTATACTAGTATTGTTATGAAGCCTCATTATTGATGAACAAACTCATATAAAGCCAAGTTCAGCTATAAAGATTTTCTCTGCATGTTAATTAGACCATATATGAAAAATGATTGCTTTGAGCAGCATATAACTATATTACAACGTGCTGAAGTATTTAAATGATAGGTAGAATTATTATGTGGTATTGTGATATATTTACACTTATGTATAAGAGTGAGGTAAATGTTTGCATAGATCTCTATATATAGTATATATATATTACTTTTAACTCAATCTTATAAATTGATGAAACTTGTGGTAAGTTCATAAATTTGAGTATTAATATATTGAGAAAAAAAATTAAGCAAAATTTAATTTTGGTATATAGATGTTCGATGGATAGATTATATCGCTATATATCATATTATATAACATAGTGAGTATGTAGTGAAGTATGGACTTATTTTTGCTATTACAGCTAATACTATCTATTGCTCCTATAACTAAACATGGTTTTTTCTATATCAGAAATTCTTATATTCAAGAGTAATAGAAGATTTAAGTAATGGTGTGCCTCAATATATTTAATTACTTAGTTTCAAATCTCTTTTCACTATAAATACTGATTGAATTCTCATGACAAAGATATTTTGCATAGTTAAATTCTCTTTTTATTTTTTTTAGATTAATATTCTCATGATTATAGTTATAATCATTGCTTGTGTCTCTCATAATAGTTGTTATTTTGATATAATGTGTGTCTCCATGTTGGTATGTTTGGAACATTAGCTTAAGTTATAAACTCAAACCTATATGTACTTAATACTAAAAGCCAATTATACATTTTACTTCCTCAAAATATTCGACATTAAGGCAAGCACCATACTGCCTCCATGGCTCTCTATCGCTTAGTGTCTTCATGAGACTGCATATGGCATTTTAATGTGATAAAAGACTGCGTTTTAATTAAATACATAAAGTGTGATAAGATGATAGTTCTCGAGAAGAACACTTATGTTTTATAGTATCCTCAATATTTATGTGCTATTAAATCTTTTATATTTTTATTATAGATAAATTAATATGCTTTATAGTTTACTTTTATGAAACTCTCTGTCAAGACGAGAAATTCTAGTTTGAATTTATTTCGTTATCATTATGGGTATAAATTAATATCTTGATCAATTGAAGCTCCTCTTAAGCTATTATTACACATAATGCTCTTTTATAAATTATTCATTATAGCGTCGTAACTAAATCATCTCAGAAAATTATTTATATATCCACCTATTACACTTGTTACATACCCTAATTTTCGCTGAGAGCTTTGTCCATTTTGTGTCTAGGGATAAAAATATCTTTTTCATTTTTTTTTTATTAAAAAAATATTTAAAGTAGTATCGGCTATATATACTTGTCCAATCTATAATATTAGCTAATATATAGTATTGCATTCGATTTGTGCCATATAAGTTTTTAATGAGTGACGTACTTCGACAACTCACTATATATAATGAATGTGTAAAGGGTAGGTGGTTATATATATATATAAAATATATATCATTATCTATACGCCGCTGGATAATTTCTCTCTCGAATCTAGTCCCAGCTCTCAATTGTCATTTAAAATCAATTTTGCTTATTCTATTATATACTTCTAAAAACTTTCTATATAACTATTACGGTACATTTCCTAACACCGTTTGGTCCCAATTCAGCATTAGTTTAATATTTAATTTTATATTTAATTTAAATAGTTTCATATAAGTTAGTAGTATACTATATACTCAGTACAATAAGAGATTAAGCTGAAATAATATCTAAAAAGAACTCAGTTAAGTGAGGCCAACATGGATTCCTTCGAGACTATATGTCCCTAAGTATATCTAATCGTAAAATAATATATTATCAAATTAACTTATATGGCGCTCACAGTCCTCGTAACTAAAACACACCTATGCACCACACCACTATAGGCGCTGTTCTAACAAAAAAAATATTATCTCTCTTTAAACAAGGCCTGAATATACTCAATATTAAATATATTAATTTATACGTACCATAACTACTACCATATACGACTTAGTAAATCTATAATTATAGTCATAATAGATGATTACCCATTGTTAAACCTACCTAAATACTAATGGACATATTTCATAATAGTATGAATTTGTGATATTTTGGTAGCTACACATGCGGATTTATTATATACTTTCTTTTACATTTTACATTACTGCCCTAGACACTCAAACTCAAGGACTCCCTAGCAACTTTTGGAGTGCGGTCGAAGGATTGCCTCCAAGGGATATGACGCCGTGCTGCCGCCACTGGGCATAGGTATTTTGTACCGACAGAGTCAGACAGAAAACGAGAGATGCTATAGATGAAAAATTCTAGGTGCGGGGGGGCGTCGAGAGCAGAGCACCCAATAGAGGAGGCTTGCTACTTACTCGCGTGTATAAACCTCTGTGTTCTTTTAAGTGGGTATTGCAAGCTGTAATGAATACAATACCTCATTACGGAATAGCACTCTGGGCTGCGAGAACCATGTCAACAAAAATTATCTTCGTAACACTTATTTGAATCCTAGAATGATATTTATTATTTGCATCAAGATGTGTGAGTATCTCTCTAGTCTCCTACATTTGGTATAGTTGGGTGGACCCCCTGATATCTCGTCTTACACAGGAAACTGTCCCGGCGAGGATTACAGTAATTTCTTTGGTCCTGTTTCATGCTGACAGTGCGTTTCTTCTCCTATATAGGTGTGCCTAAATGTTTTTGGGGGAGAATGATTGGAGGGGATTCATTATTAAGAGGTCAAAAATTGTCGCTATGACGTATTCGTGCATCGTTTTTGAGTAGTATGATGGTCTGGCGAGGTGTGGAAGAGAAGTGGTGTGCGTGCATATTTCGGAGTGAGAGAATATGCGTCAGAGTGCCATGACCGGTATGTGAGGGTTGTGGTGGAAGGGAGTTTGGAATTATAGGTGTGCATCAGTGTGGAAATGAAGGATGAAACATACAGAAGACTGGAGATATTAACAGAGTCAATCCGTGTAGGAAATAAGAGAAGGAGGGTGGTTATGGAAGGTTCCCCGAATGCTTGGTGAATGAGAGTGGGTGCGAGAAGGAGGGAGTGTTTAGGATGTCTCATATGTCGGATAAATACCTGCAAGGTATATTCGAGAAAGGGCTCCGGTATTGGTGGTAGACAGAAGGGGAGAGGGGATTGGAGAGAACATGGATTTGTGGTGGAGCAGAAGAGAGAGTATGGTTACGCAGAAGATGAAGTGGAGCGAACTAGTAATATTGTGGAATATTCAAAATGAAATATGCAGCCCTCGAGCGCATATACCCGTTCTCTAATAAGATACTGATAATATTGAAATCAATCAGCGAAAATATAGAGTGTTAAAAAAGTTAATTTTATAAACAGCGTTATGACTTGAGACTACTAAACCACACTGAACTTAGTAGGGATAGCTCTCAACTGGAAACTTTACCTCAGATAAATGGACAACATATAACGATGAGTAAGTAAGGTGAAGTTATATGATAATATTAATCAAGCGGTCAGTGAGAATAGATGAGGGATATTAAGAACTATGTTATTAGTTGAATAGGTGAGAGTTATAAGAGAGGACTCAGATTATAAGTAAGAAAGGAAGGTTATATGTAGAGAAGTAATTATATTAGGTGTGAAGAGATTGACATACTTGAAGATGGTGAGTGCATTATGTTAGGGGATGCTATTGAGAGATTAAGGATGGGCATAGCGAGCTTGAAGGGTTGCACTAAACAGCAATAGGTGGGATACATACTGTCTCAAGGAAAGTGAAGGGGATGATTATCATAAGAAGATTATCGAAGCCTATGAGGCCGGGTATATAAAAGAAGAAAGGGGAAGGCTCCATGAACACCAAACGGAGGCGAATAACAAAGATATCACAGCTGTGAAGAAGACCCAGAAGAAGAGATGGGCGGAATGGGTGGAGGACACTCTCTATAAAGATGTCAGCTACCAAATTATCGCAGAGCGCTCGCTGAAGACTGTAACGAGGAAAGGTAGATAAGCTCAGGGAAGGAGCCTATCTTGCGTGAGAAAGATGCGATATTAGCAGCGGTTACTACTGGCGGAATGAAAGTTAAGTGCATTTTACTCGAGTGCAGAGGGTAGAGAAGAGGATAGAAAGAATACATGAATAGAATAATGAAATAGGATTGGTGCTTTAGGTACTGAAGAATGGGATATGTTTTGTAGAATAGGAGTTAGATAGTGGATAGGGAACACTTCAAAAACCTGAATAACATTGGCAGTAATGAAGAGGTCATAGTGAATGTATGTGGGTTTCATGACGCAAGAAGATATAGGTATTATTTTAGAGAATGAGTGTAGTATTAATTGTGAGGTAGTGTTAGAGAAAAGGCTTGGAAGAGTGGGTTAATCTATTAAGGCGATAGATATGAAATATTAGACTGCGTGAAATTATTCATTAAGGCTATGGAAATAGCTCGATAGATGGTGATGAATGGATTCGGAAGTTGTGTAACAAAACCTTTTATGGGGTTATAGTATCCAGGGAATGGAGAAAGAAGTAATATACACTGTATATAAGGGTAAGAGGGTAAGTGGAACTGTAAGAACTATAGGGAATTCGTTTATTGAGTGTTGGAGGACAGGGATATGTTAAATATTTTTGGTATAAAGGAAGTGAGTACTGGTTTAGCCCTCATTGGAAAGGAGCGTAGAATTGATAGAAGAAACAAAGCAGCATTTTAGAGTGACTAAGAGTGGCAGAGGATGTTGTGGATCAAATTTTTTACATTTAGAATATAAATTAGGTATATTATACGAGAAAATTGATGATAATCGATAAAAAATTATAAAATTATGTATTTTAAGGTTCTATGGTAATCTGATCAATAACAATATCAATTACTGAAACTCATTTTAATGTGTGTGTGGCTAATATATAGTATAATATATTATATAGTTAGTTAGTTGATAAGCTCATTTAATTTACCAGTGGTTAGGCTTCTGAATAGAAATTAAAAGTATGTATGAGACGATAGTGAAGCGTGTGTAAAAATCAATGAGTTGAAAGCGAATATCAAACTGAACACTTTTTGATAATGTTTTATTATTGACAAACCTGGCTTGATGGGATAGGGTTGATTCCTCATATATTAGTCACCTCTGTTGGTTTATATATATATTAATTTGTATATGAATGGGTTTGAAAGAAATTAGAGGTGGGGTTTGCAGGGGAAGGTGTAGACTGATGATGAGTATGTTGAAGAGTAAGTTGAGATAATGGTTCGCCTGCCTGCTAATTGTATTTTCGGAATGATTTGGTTTGTGTGGTGAAATCTTGAGAGTAGTTTTGAGAGTTAGAATTTTAGTGAAGGTGCAAAGGTTCGGTGCAGGATATTGTTAAAAACAAGAGTGGTACTTGAAAGAGAGGTAAATAGGTGTTAAAATTAAGGTTAGGTAGGTAGTGTATGTGATTAGAGTTTTCAGCGATTATATAAGGGTTGTTATTTTAGTAGGTTCAGTATATTAGTGAGCAACTAGAAGAATTAACAAGTTATGCTCGATGAACCGTTTAAATTTAATTATAATTATATATATATAGTATACTATATATGCTTAGCATGTGAGAAGTAATATACGTAGATTGGTATGGCAGAATATAAAGTGTTCAGATAGAAATAATGTAAATAGTAGTATAAGAGATGAGCTAGTAGGTTAAAATTTAAATATGCCTTGGTCGGGGTATTGTGAATAATGTGACTAATACTTCTATTAGAGAGTTCCGCATAGGGTTTTGCATGGGAGGGTATATGTTATGTTACTACTGTAGTATAGAGAATAAGACTTATATATATAATAGTATTTATATAGTTATTATATATATATTTATGTAAACTAATATATAATATTATATATATATATATATTATATTATATATATATATATATATATATATATAGATATATAGTATATTTACATATAAATATATGTGTTAGCTATATATTATATATATAAATTTATAGTATATTATATATATATATATTTATATATATATATATATATATATAATATATATATATAGTTATATATATTTAGTATATATAGTATAGGTATATATATATCAGAGGCAATATACGGTATATATAATATTAATATATGTGTGTATATGTTCTTATATTTATATGCTCTATGAGTTTATATATATATTATATATATTATATTATATATATATATATATAGAGGGATAAGTATATATATATATATACTATGATTCGGTACCTTTACCTTCCCATACTACTTAAATCGTATTAGAGTAGAGATACCCCAAATTTATACTATTAAGTTAGTGATTTTAGTGTACATTATTGAAATTATACCCCCAAATTAATATATATAGAGGTAATACCATCCTATAAGTATACTATGATTTAGTATATTAATTATATATATATATATAGAGTATAAAGGTATATTTATTAATAGAACCGAATAGCATAGATGAATCGAATAATATTTTTGATAAATACAGGAGTTTTAACAATATTTGCGCAGATTTTTGGGGAGCAATCTATTGGATTGGAATGTGGGGGGATTTAGAGGATTTATCATGGAGAAGATTTTCTGATAATCAAATAAATCCTGTTTCTAAAGAAGTTTTTCTTATTGGCTGGCAACTCCCTAAAGAAGATTACAGATGCTTGGCTGCTGGAGGAAACTCGTTTCCTTACACTTGGTATTCTGCCGATTGTAGTTATGTCATGTGTCCACTTTGCAACATTAGCAATTGGCCTATTTTAAAAATAAGAGGACTATGCCCCGAATCAAACATTGACAAGGTATATGGTTTATATGGGTATAAAAACAAAAGGAATATGTTGCAAGGTGTCAGAAGGTCTATACTTTTTTGGGAGAATGAAACATGGCACATTATGGACAAATCGAACTAAAACCTTGCAAACCTTGGCTGGTAAGCTCTGCTTGTTTCTCGGTGTCATTATGCTACTGTGATGAATGCTTACGAGGAGATTTAGGTGACGTCTTCCACCCCAGACGTAAGCAGTCTAGGTGCGTCAATACTTAGATCCAGTTAAGGCACCGGATAAAGTCGTGTGATCCTTGCAACAAGTTCTAGTTATATGTATTCGCTCCACTACACGTACGCGTAGTTTTAATGCGCTTTGAAAACAATAGTGGTAGTTGTGTGGTCATGGTCGGTCCTTGAATTGGATAAATGGCTGTGGAATTTCCGCCTATCGGTCTGTAAGAATTTAAGTAGTGCTGCTGGCTTTTGCCCACGCAGATGAGGCGATTGTATATACGTATATATATATATAACTCATGTATATTATATAGCTATATATAGTATAGTGTTAGAACATAGAATCAGTATATATATATATATATATATTGTATATATATATATATATCATATACTATATATATATATTATCATATATTATTATATATATATGTACAGTATATAGCTATATATAATATTATATATATACTATATAGTACATATTTGTATCCACTTTGGATCTCTATGTATATAGTATTGTTATTATGTTTATAGAGATATATATCTATGATAGTATCTTTGATGGAACATTGACTATCAATACAATCTTTTATGATTATTATTATATATATATTGTATATATATTATTATACTACATATATATATAGTATATATGTCTATATATAGTCATATATGTATATTATTAAGATTATATAATCTTAGTATCAATAAGTATATATTATATATAGTAGTAATATATTGTTCAAGCTTATATTCAGCTGTTAGGTGAAGGTTAGGCTTAACGGGTTAGGTGGTAAGGTTACGGTTGAAAGGGCTAGTAGGTTTTTTTGATTGAAGGTACGTGTACGGGTTAGGGTAATTTTATTTTTAGATTATAGGTTGTATAGTCTTGAGACTGAATTGTCTATGGATGAGGCACAGAGGTGTGCAGATGATAGCCAAACTGGAGTCAATCTTCAAAAAGTAAATAATCATGAGCTCCCGTTACATTTCCCGCCGACCGCACCGGCTACTCGCTGCCGCACCGGCACGCTCGGACCTCTACTCACCGCAGCAGCAGCAGCAACCATCCCGCTGGGCGTCTGGCCCTTGCCAGTGTGTAATACATATTGTAAGGCTGCTGACGAAATATACGATGGAGAAGACAATGTATAACTGTGGTCCCTCTATTTTAAGGAAATATAATTCAAATTTTTCATTAGACAATATGATAGCAATGGTTAACAAACAGTAATCGAGGCTATGATTTATACATCCATTCAAAATTAAATATAGTAATTATATCATATACTATATATATATATTAGTTATATGATTATAACTATATATAGTATATATTATAATATAATATACTTATATATAGTATATATCTTATATTATATATAGTATATATATTATATATAAGTATATATAGGTTGAAGACTGGGAGTTGTGATAAATAGTGAACATAAATCGTGTAAGTATATATATATATATATATATATATTCAGTAGGATTTTTCCATGGGACCGAAAGGTATGTTCTTCATCTCATATTCTGTGTGTATGTTTTTCCGGTGTGGCGGGGACTACGTGTAAGAGGAAGGGTAATAGTGTAGGTTCGTTCTATGTTGTGTTACCAGCTATAGAAATAAAAGATAACTTTAACCAACTACTTACAAACGGTTGTAATACGAAGAAGCTATTAAAGAAATATTAAAGTTTTAAATCTTTGTAAATTAACGTAATTCAACATAACCTTACGACTTAACGTATCATAACCTCTCGACTTAATGTAATTTATTTTTATATTTAATACAAATTTATCTAATTAAAGCCATTGTTTACATAAAAAAAAAGAAAAACATCGCATCATGGCAACCGATTGAAGCGCTTGTAGATTTTGTTTCAATAATGTACATACGAAATAAATAAACATCAAAATTCACTCATTCAAAGCAAAACTTACAATGATTTACCCAGGAGGAAGATCCTAGACCGAATGTCATATATATATATATATATATACTATATATATATTATATATATATAGTATATATAATATATAGTATTATATTTAATATTAGTTATATTATTCATAGTATATATTATATACTATATATATATATTAATATATTACAATATATGATATACTATATATATATATATATATTATAATCATATATATATAGTGAATGATGTATATATACTATAGTATATATATAATATATATATATATATATATATATATATATATATATATATATATATAGTGATCAAGAGATAGGGCACACTGCCCGCTCATTTATAAGGGTAGTGCTCCGGCTAGCGCAGCACCCCTCCGCACCTTGAGAAAGCACGTCAGTCCCGCTAGCGCTCCTTTCCGCAGCTTATTTCAAACCAAAGCCTCAACCTCGCGCTCTCGCGCAAGTCCGCACGGGTCCGCACGTAGTCGTTGGATTGTGGTCTTTTGCCGTTGGTGGGAAGTTTATCCGCAGGCCTTTTATCGCACGTCTCACTGGTGCTAATAATGTGAGGAGCTGTTCACACGAAAAGATTTTAATATTTAAATACTGAATAGTAAATATTTAATAACATACACAATAAAGAAGATTTTATTTATAATATTATATCACGCTCAGAAAATTTAATCGAATATGTTACAAATCCTCTCAAGAATTTTTGCAACTTCCTCACTGCAGCTGTCTTCTTCAAAAAGCCAAAGAGAGAGTCCATATTACCTTCCGCGGTTTCAGAAAGATTTAGGGGTGCACTGCAGAATTAACAAGGCAGTTAAGGCTGAATCTCTTGTTTGCCGCTCACGAAAATAATGGCCCCACCAATACTGAAATATTGAATAAACAGCCCCAGAACTAGGGAGAGGTGTAGTATATTTTATGAAAAGGTTCAAGACAATTCTGCCTATGCTGAAGAGGGAAGATGTCCTTGGTGAGAGGAGTGGCTGGTGTTTAGTTCAGCTTTACCAGCAGTCGTCAATTGCTATTTAAGGTCCGCTCAACAGCTAAATCATTCTGCGCTCCCTTGTTGAAATATTTTGAACCAAACCTGTTCACCTTAAGAAGGTCCTATTTCTGTCCAAGACTGTTAGTACAATCCATGGAAAAGCCTCGACTCCCTGCAGAGTCGATGTTAATGCTACGTATCAGCTCCGTAATATATATAAATATATTACTGTATTTTATATATATAGTATATATAGTATAGTATATCATAGTTATTATAGTATTTGTTTATATATATATATTATAAGTAGTATATTATTTTATAGGTATATATTATTCGATCTTTTTCGATGTAATATATATGTAATATATTATAGAGGGTGTCGATCGGCGAGTAGGCCCTACCGCGGGTAAGTACGGTTATATATTAGTATATTTATATATAGTAGTTACATGGGGTTATGAATACTATATCGGGATTTGATTTCTTATATAGTATTATATGGTAGTATATAAGTATATTGGTCTTAGCTATGCTATAAGGTAGGGACTATATAGTGTATATATTATATATATATATAGTATATATATATATTATATATATATTATAGTATATATACTTAATATATATACATTGGCTTGTAATTGGAGATCCATTCGGGGGCGCCAGTTCTGTGGTAAAAACCCAATATATATATAAGTATATATATATATATATTATATATATATATATATATATATATATTATATATGATATATATATACTATATATAGTTATAGTATAATGTTATTTAATATAATATAGTATAATATATAGTGAGATAGTATATTATATATAATATATATTTGGGTTTTTACACGAACTAGGAGATTGGATTTAGATATTGCACAGTTTGTGATATAGTAATAATTAAAATAATTTAAAGTTCATTAAATGAGGGTAATATCCATTCAGTCTATAAAATCAATGTTAAATGTTATTTATCGTATATAGTACCTTTAAGGAGGTTGAAATTCAATTTCTTCATTTTATTAAGAAAACAATAAGTCTTAGACACTAAAAAGTATAATTAGTTATGAGAAACCTAAAATAAACAATTATATTGTCTTTATTAATACCGCATCAGAATTCCTGTAATAAGTAAAACTATACGTTTTTCATTCTTTTAACCAAAAGGTGCGGAACAAAAGGCGGAAACTGTTTTTGATCCGCACGTGGCAAGTCCGGCTAATTGTCTGAACGCTTCCGCAGCCTCCGCTAGTGCCGCACCTGTTCTTGGCTTAGGCGGCGCGTCGGGAGGGTCGGACTAAGCGACTATGCGGACTAGGCAAGAGCGGAAGTGCGCCACCTCGTGATATAATTATATATAATATATATATATATAGTATATATATATATATATAGTAGTATATATATTATAGTAATATAGTATATATATCGATACGTAGTATATTTTATAATAGTATAGGTAATTATGTTAATATTTTGTACAGCGCGTAGTTAATTAACTTTGCAATTACTTTCCATTATTTTGGTTCGGTGTGAATTAGTGTCGAGACTCAAAAACAGTCAAAAAACTGTGTAAGCAATTTTTACCGTGCGGATGCATAGATAATCCTATTTGCTACGCGTTGCATATATATATATATATCTATATATATAATAGAGTATATATTATATATAGTATTAGCTAGTATATTCTTTCATGTATAATATATACTGTACTGTATCGCCTAGAACTCTTGGGGTATTACTAATATATAGTAGATGGGTATATATAATATATAGGGTATATAATATATCAATTTATGCATGTATATTAGTAAACATAGCGTTAGGTATAGTAGTATTAGTGTATATAGTGAGTATATATATTACTTCTAGATGAGCTACAGTATAGGTATTTATATACAAGTAGTATATAGTAACTATATAGTGAGTATTTAATATAATGGTATGAGAGGTATATAGCTATATAATATAAGGCGTGTAAGGTATTACTATATTATAGTAGTTATGTATGGTATGTTTGAATATATATGTAGTGGCTATAGTTATTTAGGGTATATTATAGTATATAGATAATATATCCAGGTTAAGTATACAATTATCGTATAGTTATATCGCGGAGCGCTGATGAATGGGTGTATATCTATTACGTATATAGTATAGTTCATATAGTATAATATATAGGGTGAGGGTAGTAAGTATTGAAGTAGTATAGTAGGGATAGTATATACTAATGGTCCAGGGGGCGTCTTTTAGGTAATAGGGTGACGTCGATATGTATCTTAAAAACTATTTTAAGCTCAAGGCAGAATATAAACGGAGTACATGGTGGAGCGATGCTGGTGCGCAATTTCCTAACGTACGCGAGTTGAGTGAAATGAAAAAAAATAAATAAAAATATATATTTAGGTATATATATATACTATCTGAAAAACTACAATAGCTACAGCGAAAAGGAAATACATTTTCTGGGAAGTCCTTGTAAAATCGTACGTAGTGTGTTTTGTAAGAGAAAAATAAAAAAAATAACCAAAAGATTTATTTGTCTAATAATTTACGTGGGGAATGGCAGTGCATGTAAGTAAGGCCTATTGTAGATGGTAAGACGAGTGCCTAGTGTTAGAGACCTTTTATTGTTGGCTTCGTGTAAACAATAAATAGACTGTTCGTCAATTAAATTTTTAGCTTTTTTTTTTAGGTTTTTGACTACAAGAAGAAACCGGCAACAGTTATGACGTCTTCGCCGCCGTATCAGCCACGAGGTGACCCCCGAGTCGGCCTTGCCGGGCCACCCCGGGGCAGGAATTGATTTTCCGCCCCCTCCGGGGAGGGGTCTGTCTGGCGAACCCCGCGTCTTGTGGTATTTGGGTGGTCGCGCTGGGGTTAGCTCAGCCCCGGTCGCCTACGGGGTATTGGAAACATCCCCCTACTGTTCTCCCCCGTCGGGCTCGAGGCCGCCCTTAGTGTGCCGTGAATAGAGAGCGCTTTTCCTATGTGGTGCGAATAAGTTTTTCAGCGGGCCAGGATTGCCAGAAAATGTAAATTCTTTTCGCTTGGTAGGCCTATTTGGCAGTTTTTGGTGAGATTTAGTAGGTAGGGTCATTTTTGTTTTTTTTTTTTTTTTGGTTTTTTTGCGAATTTTCGCGTAAGGCTAGAAGTTGACAGATTGCCACCAATGTAACATGTCCGTTTTTACTGTAGCATTAATAGTTTTAAGATACATATGGACGGTTATACGTAAACCGGTCTTAGGCGCTACTAAGTGGAATAAATGATAAGCGGTTATATATATGGTATGATATAGTAGGTGGTATACGTATATGATATATTCACCTCTAGTATTATGATATATATAGTACTATGGTATAGGTATATATTATTAATATAGTATATATATATATATATGGTTAGCATATAGTATATATATATATATATATATAGGGATATATATAGTTATATAATATTAGTATAGTATATAAACCCAAAACGATAAATGTTGAGTTTTGGCCTCCGATTTAAGGCATGTACATAAATGAGAACTATTTTTTTCACCTACTTTTTTCTTTTTGACGCCGCGTAGTGTCTATTGCTGATTTTCCCTAACGATATTGTTTTTCCTCTCTCCTCTCTCTCTCTGCTTCTCTCTCTCGTCACGTCTCTCTCACGTCTCTCTCTCTCTTCTGCCTTGCCCTTCTTCTCTCGTCTCTCTCGTTCGTCTCTTCGTGTCACCGTTTCTCTCTCTCCTCTAGCCAGCGCCAGCCTCTGTCCAACTTTGTGCCTATTTTCAGCCAGCATGGGTTTTTTTTACTATGTTCTCTGTGTACTGATTCCCTTACCGTGGGGCGGTGGGTGGGATGTCCGTTCAGGAAAAGCCATTATCTCGCACCTAGCAAACTTCATTTTCCCGATTTTTTGCCTCCTTCTTATGAGCGGGCATCTCTCTAATGGGATTAACATCTGCGCCCGACCAAGAAAAGTTACACAATTTTCAAAACGAATCAAAAGTTTGGGAATATTTTCATTAACAAAACTGAGAAAGAGGATTTGTTTTTTTTTTTTGTTTGTTGTATTTCCTCTCTCGCTCTCGGGTCTCTCTCTCTCGTCTCTGCATCTCGTCCTCGTCTCCGTCGCCTGTCTCTCCGTCTCTCTGCCCTCGCCGTCCCTCTGCGACAGTCTCTTCGATGCGCCGTGATCGGGTCTCCGGTCTCTGTCTCTGTCTTCTCCTCGTCTCCTCCATGTGGGAGAAGGTTTTTTTTTATTTGTATTTACCTGTTCTTCGCCCTGTCTCTGGGAAAAAGCTTGGAGCTTTTGTAGTTTCCTGTCTGAGCTCTCTCTCGTCCGTTCTCTCTTCTGTCGTCGTCTCTTCTCGCGTCCTCTTGTCGGGTTCGTCGTCATCGTCCCTCTGCTCCGTTCGTCGCTGGTGCGTTCTCTCTCCGGGCGACGGGCGTCGTCTCGGTGGCGCCTC